>ML811368.1:294713-316145 GCA_009831015.1 Picea engelmannii | reverse complement strand
TTTAACTGCTTGGTCCTAGACCAAGAACCCCAGTCGTATACTGGGGGCCCTCTCAGGGGTCTTTACTGCTTGGTTCTTCACCAAGAACCCCAGTCGTATACTGAGGGCCCTCACAAGGGTCTTTTCCACCATGGTACAAGACCATAGATCAACCCATGCCTCAGACATGGGTACCCTGGACATTTCCAGGGGCCCTAGACATATCTAGGGGCTTTAGCTACTTAGTCTCAGACTAAGAACCCCAGTCATATACTAGGGGCCCTAAGAAGGGTCTTTTGCCATGGCACTGACTGTTTGGTCCCAGACCAAATACCCCAGGAGTACACTGGGGGCCCTAGACCTTAGCTAGGGTCTTTACCATCCTTCCGGAGAATGGCTCTTGCAACTGCTATAAATTTAACACCCCCTTTTCCAGCAAAATTTTCCTTAGAGAAATGAAGCTTTGAAGGTCAACAAACCTTACTAACCTAAATAGGATCAAACTTACGTTTGAGAGCAAACAGAATTAGCATGACCAGTTTTAAATGTCAGACTTTCATCTGGCAGCTTTTCACTAGATGCAGTTGGCAATTGTTTCCTAAGGTATTTCCCATATCTTCAAAGAATGAGGTCGACTTAGCCTTTCTTGCCCAGCTATTTTGGTAACAGCAAGCTTTCCATGCTTTTCTTGCTATACAAGTTTAGTAAAAGCAGTCATATTTTAAAGGGCATTTCAGATGTGCTTTATTGGGATATAATACTTGAAAGATTTAACAAGACTGCCAACTCCCATCAAGGCAACTCGAACTAACCTTTTCTGCTTGACCAAATTTAGAAACAACTCGAAATAGGACCCCTTTGCTTGACAAGCTTGCAAAGATACCAATGTGTATTCAATGTGAGCTGTGGTCAACTTGGCAATGTGTAAAGTGGGTCGAGTTAGAATTTTGAAAAGTCAACCAGCAATGAATTATGATCTCAAACTTAGGACATGTTAGAATTTTGAAAAGTCAACCAGCAATGAATTATGATCTCAAACTTAGGACATGTGGAATCTCATCGATATAGATATCCTCCAACCAGTGCCACATGTCACTGTGTGAGTAATTCACATGCTTGGTACTACTCTTAACTCATCACTCTTCACCAACTGCCACTAGAACCTTGAGCCTGAAGATTTTCCAGTTCCTATCAAGCTGCCAACTAGGTCTGTCTTTGACCTCAAGTTGGCTCTAAGTTTCAACTGTCAATGAAGGTTTTGCTGCTGTTTTAGGACAGCCAACAGTTCAGGAACTTCTTGCTAACTTGTTAAGGTTACATTCACAATTTTAGGTTCTCTAGCATGTAGTTTTTGTCACCAAGGGTTAGCACATGCATACTAAAATAAATGTAACACACCTAGAGATCTTTAAAGTTGAAAATAAAGCATTTCTACACTCTAATACACATGAAATTGAACACAGGTATTTTTGGTCAACATGACCCTGGATAAAAAACCCCCCCCGGCGAAAACCAGTTTGGAATATATGTCTATATATGAGGAGAATAGATGGTGGAATACAGCAAGTACAAAAAATAGATGAACCTGATACAATAGTAGCTTGATCCAAGCTGAAATACAAGTGCAAATGTAGCAAGAGCGCCCTAGGATGGTGCGCCCCCCATAAATGTTGCCAAGACCACTAAAATGGAACCAGATGCCAACTGGTAGCTCTGAACAGGAAACCCCTCCACAGTACTCTGATATTGAAGTGTAGCCTCCCTCTGAAACAGACCTCACTGCAATCTGAGCACTCTAAGACCTCCCCACTACTGATGCGCCCTCCTCACCAAGTGCACCCTCCTTAACAATGGAAGCTCCTCGGTAAATAAGCAAGGCCCTAATCCTGTTGGCTATCTCCATAGAAGTGAGCGCCCAAGCTAGCCTCATCCAATGCAACAAACCTCATCTCTATGCTCTCTTTGAAACTCTCCAAGTGAGCAAATGAAGGAATGAGCTCCTCCTTGCCCTTTGCGCCCCTCTTGAACCTCCATAAGGAAACCTAAAATATCAATGGTTGGGATCATCCCATCTCCCATCTAATCAAAGGTTGAGATCTCTCCAAAAGAATCTCACTCAAAAACCCACTTTGGGTTAAGTTCTCTAAGTTCACTTTATGTCTCCTAATTCACCCACAAAGTAAATTAATAGTCATTTTAGGCATAAATGGCCAAATTTTACATTTGACTTAAATATCCTAAGTCAAAGTGAAATTAGACATAAAGTACAAGGCAAAAAGTACATAGTACTTCCCACATGTGTTTAGGAGCTCACAAACACATGGGGAACACCTCCCAAGGTACATAATCTCAACAAAACCACCCCACAGTTGCAGGCTCAGAAATGTTGGAATTTTATATTTTCTAGTTACACAATTACAATTACTTAATCCAATAGCAATTGTAGTAGGATCACTGAAAGATAGACAATCACAAATACAATAGAACACAAATATTATCCTGGGAAACCCTCGTGGGGGAGAAAACCCAGCAACCAAAATCCTCAATATAGATTCCTTCAACTAGTACAATGATGCGCTATAGCTCTCCAAGAAAGACCAAGACCAAAACACCAAAAGAACCAGTCTCCAAGACTTGTGCACTAGACCTTCTTATGCGCTCCAAGATGCACAAGAGAAGTGTGTGAGTGTGTGTCCAAATGAGAGGAACCTATCCTCTATTTATACACAACAGTGTCTCTTGAAGAGACATGACTCTTGACCTAACTAACCCATAAAACAGGGCCGACTAGCCACAATGGGGCTTTTTACAATTATAAGTAAAATACCAATAATATAATAATTGATGTTGAGCGGACTTGTACAATATAATTATAATAACCTTTTAAAGGTTTGACTAAAACAAATATACAAGAATATCTTCCATAGTTACACCAAAAATATTAACAAGAAACATGACATTCATGATTCAACCTGTACCAACCATACATAGAAACTGCTAATTATATACATGCCCAAAAAGAATTCTTCCTCCAAAAAAACAAAAAGCAAAAAGCAGGAAAGATTGAACATGAAGGAAGGTAGCATTAGTCTATCCTCTGAAAAGCATAAAGCAGGAAAGATTGATCATGAAGGGAGGTAGCATTAGTCTATCCTATGAAAAGCAAAAAGCGGGCAAGACTAATCATCTCACATGCAGGCAAAAGCAATCTCATTGGACTCATTTTTTTAAAAAGAATCCAAATATGTGCTCAGAAACGATATGTGAACCCTGAAAAGCACACTGCTAAAAATAGCGGATGTCATGAAATTGCTTGCATGTCAACCGAAAAAGACTCAGCATCATCATCAGCTCGCAAGGACCAATAATATGTGAAAATATCTGACATGCAGGCCCAAGACCTCTAGCTAGTGAAAGCAAACTGCTAAAAATAGCAGTTTCCCAAAATATGGTGAAACTGACTCTGGTATGGGCTCTAATCACTTTGAATGTCTGGATGCATCTGAAATGGAACCAACTTGATGGAATCTCACTGGATCTTAACCCTCCAGTTGTGCAAGTATAGTTGGGGGTTAACACTCCCAAGTTTGAGAAACATACTAGAAGTATTGGGTCCCAATTACTGTGTTATACAAGTGTTGGACATGGAAAGAATGGGTAGGGTATTGTTGCTCCAATTAACCCTAAGATGAGACCGTTTAGAGCAAGACTTGGATATGATACAATTTCATTGCTAGATGGAGTCATTCTACTAAATTGTGGGAAGCACATCTTGCACCAACTACTGATTTCATTGTTTATGGTATGATAGAGTTGGAATCTGTTACTTCAGGTCACTCTTCTATTGATTTACAAAGACAAAATCCTGCACCTTTTGTTCGGCAAGAATCACATCCTACACCTTATGTTCAGCGAGAACAAAATTCTTTGCCATATTGACATCCTAATGATCTTGACAAGAGGAATCCTAGTTCCTTGTCCAAGTATCAACATTATGGTGGCAATTATGAGGCATAAGAGGCAGAATTTTGAAACAATGTTGACCACCAAGGTTAATTGTGGTTGGATTGATGATTGGTCATGGCAACATTTGAATAGTTGTTTGAGGACTTCATCTAAATGTATGGTATCAATTGTACAATTGTACGGTCCTCGTTATTCTTCTTGATTGATTGTAGTAGCAGTGTTTGTTGGCATTGTTAGCATGGTTTGCATGTGGTGGCTGTGCCATGTTTTTTGATCCCTCAAGTTGAGTTTTAAGGGAAATGATGTTAAAATGTTGGGTTGTGTAAACCCAACTTCATGCTTTTGTGATATTTGTCGATAGATAAATGACTAAGTACCGATAGGGTGCCAACTAAGGGTGCCACCAAAAAAACTATTGAGAAGATATTTGTGACTCGAATACGTATTGATCTCCATGAGCTTGCTGGAATGTTGGGATGTGTGTAAATCCAACATGATATTGTTGAGTGTGCCCATTGATCATTACATGGTCGATTGGTCCACTAAAGTATTGATCACTCAAATGATCGACTGGAGCTTGTTTGATAGCATGGAGATAATTTGTTAACATCATTGAGGTGCCAATGATGTAGCCTCTCCATAGAGCGTTTCTATACCTTTTCTTGATTGGTCTATTCACTGACAGCATTGATCATTTTGTATTGGTCCCTACTCAAATAAAATTAAGGGGGGATATTGATGTAATTTTATTGTTGACCTCCAAGTTTTGTTTCAAGGTGGACGTTGAAATCTTGGGATATATGTAAATCCAACTTGTAGTCATTGACTGGGCCAATGGACTTAGTTGTCGACTAGGCTAACCGGTCGAAGAAGCTGACCAATTGGGGCTTATGTAACCCAACTAGGTGTCTTGGCCCACTCATGTGGACATCTTGTAGGTTGTGGACCCACACTTAGGGTTTTCGATGAAAAACCCAAACCTATATATTGAGGAGACTCTAATCTCATTTGTATTGAATCATATTGTGAAAGGATATTGTATGTTTCATCCTAGATTGCAATGATGATCTGATTTATTTTCGTATTGAATATTAGGGTATCAAGGGTATCCATGACATATCTTGTCTCTTGTGTTGATGGCTTGGTTATGGTGTCTATGGTGTTCTCTCTTTTGTAAGAGATTTCGTCTATGTTTATGATATGCTAAGTTATGGGCTATGTCACACGGTTCGGGTTCGAGTTCAGGTTCGAAAAGAATTAGGTTCGATTCAGGTTCGAATTTTCCAATGAGGTTCGGCTTTAGGTTCAGTTATATACATTTTTCAATATACATATATAAAAAAACTTAAGTATAAGATAAAATAAAATATATAGATTATATATATAAACTTTTAAAATGAAGCAAAACACAAAATTTTGAAATTGAATGGCGGACTGTTTGTCAGGCAGCAACCTAAACTGTGAGGCGGAGGGCCAAGGTCAAGGCTCGAGCAGGATTTTAATTCAAACTCCAGACCCAGTAGCGAATGCTCGAGCAGTGAGGGTTTAGGTGGAGCCTGGAGGGCTGAAAAGCGAGGGACAGAGATTTAAGTTGAGTCTCGAGCAGTGAGGATTTAGATGGAGGCCCGACCAGAATGTTTTACCATGCTGACTAGTAGTGGACTGGTCACAGCTGCAAATGCGATACAGAGCAACGGTGAGGGCTCGGAATAGGGCGACGAACCTGGCCGAATTTGAAAAAGAAATTAATGTTTGTCGAATTTCGAACCTCAAGATTGGAATTCGGCAAACCTTGTGACTTAGGTTATGGGTTACTTATAGTTGTGTTATATGTGAAAATCCAACACTTGGACTTTAGTGGACATTAATACAAATTTCAATATCAATTTCAATTTTCTATATTTATGTATAGAAATAATGAGTCATGACCCTCACTATGACCTCCAATCCTAGCTCCTAAATCAGTCATAATGTTCTAGGACTAGACAACATGAAATATAAGGGCAGTTAAACCTAACTATATCCACATTGGAACTAGGTGCCTTTATCCTGATATCAGAAAATAAATCCCTTATTTATGAATGGATTGAATGACAAACATTAAAAAATTAGATGTAAAACTCTTTATCTTGAACAGAAGTTATAAGGGCAAGAAAATAAAAGCAGCATTTAAAATGCAATATTGAAGAATAGAATGGAAATTGCACTTGTTCATGAGAGCATACAAAGAAAGGAAGGTCCTTGACATGAAACACGTAGCTTCCAAACTTTTGATCCCAGTGAGAATGGGCTGCCTTTGGAGTGTGATACAGAACCTGCATGGAAAAAGACATACAAGATTATTAATACAGTGTCACATTGTTAAGAGACTTTAGCTGGTGTAAAAATTATTTTGCATAACATCAACAATGTTTGAAAGAAGTCTTGAGAGACATTCTTACATAACATCAGGTAAAGTTTCAAAAAAGAAATTAATAACCTGGCTCTCCACAGCTAAACTTGCTATAGGAGCCAGCGTCTCTACCAAAGGGGATAAGAAACGATTCTCTAGCTTCTCAAAGTCCCTGATGCACAGAAACAGAGAAGACTTAGATTCTAGAAGAAACAACAATCCCCGAAAGAACATTTCTCACCTACAAACTTGAACAAAATCAGTAATATGGTTTTCTATATTCCTTCGAACAAAACAAATAATTGAGGCACATATTAACAGCATATCCAAAAATATAAGTGAGGTTCTTGGAATGTAATGACAACTTCACTAGAACCATGATATCATCTTTCAATTATAAAATGACAGAAATTACAGATGTTTGAAGTTTTGCATTAATCCTAAAGAAGATAAAGAATTTGATAACAAATTTGAACTACAATTGCCTTTATATTTGTTTTATGTGTGTATATCTGTTTGTGTTGTTAGAGAAAAAAGAGCCTGAGCAGCTAGGTATCTGATGTTTGCCATGGCTAGAAGCCAGTTGGCAGACACCTAGTATGAATGTAACTGTAGATCATGATAGCAATGAGCATCCAACCATATTGATTGTGACAGCAATGACCAGCTAGCCCTGCATACTACTGAAGGGTTGATCCATGTTTTCTTTGTCTTGTATCTGATATATCAAATATACAGTTCTAATGAATAATAAGAGGAGTTATTTTAGTGGAATTGAACTTTAAGAACAGGTGTTTGAATTTGTTTCTTAAACATGGTCAAGGAAAGGAAGCTAGAAGAAATTGCTCTTGTTTCTTAATTTAACAATTTACCCAATAAGCAATAAAATGAATTTCAAACTCCCATGTATACAGGAAGCTACAGCTGTTTGCATTTGTTTCTTAGACATGCTCAAGGAAAGGAAACTAGAAGAAATTGCTCTTGTTTCTTCATTTTACCCAACAAGCAATAAAATGAATTTCAAACTCCCTTGGGTTGCAAGTGCGGGAGGGGTTATCTTGAGCCCCGGAGGAACAATAGAAGTTTCATTCGCTTGGGGTCTCTGGATATCAAACAATAATCAGGCTGAAACCTATGCATTATTGCAAGGCCTTGTTGCCGCTTCAGGCGTAACAGTACCAAAGTGACCCAATCAGCTGGGTGCATGTTCCAGCTCGCATGAGATCAGTTGATCATGTCATTCAGATGCAGATTCTCTCCTTATTCTCCCCCAGTTGCATGATGATTCATCCTTCACCACTCAGCCACCTCAGCCATTGTATATTGATCCTCCTCCCTCACTCCTCAAATGACAGATGCATATGGATGGTACATTATGGTTGCACTATGATCTATCTAGATTCTAGATATTCCATATATTGGTAGTTCATTTGGATGTGATGCTATAATTTCTTGGTTAGTCATGAAAGTGGTAAACACTAAAATGAAATACGATGGCACTTCATGACATGCATAGTTTTATTATTTACCTCATTGTACCTTGGGGACCATATTTTTCCTTTAGAAGTGTTGTCCATTCTCAAGTCAATATGTACTACTGGGTAACGAGCCAAGGTAGTGTTTTCCACATTCTAACCATGCTAAGACACCTTCCACTTTCCTTGTTTCACTTCATTCCATCCATAAAAAATCTATCATAATCATGTATGACTTATCAAATGATAACAAAAAGGTCATGTTGACCGCCTATTTAACTAGGGGGTCAACTCCATGTACCATGAAGATATGCATCAACAGATGCAAACATGTCGAAGACTTTTTGGTTCTACAGGGCATTTTTTTGCTCCAGCACACAGTTTTGTAAGCAGAATTACCGCACCCCCACACAGTTTTGTAAGCAGAATTACCGCACCCCTGCGTGGGTTAATATTGTAATAGGTCTGCATGGGTCATAGTTAGGTCAAGTGCCTTAGGATTTCTTCATTAGGAGAGTTCCTTTCACTCAATGTTTTTTATCCTCGGGAGGTTAATGTGGCCTAACCAGTCGGATTAATCTCCCTTGAGTTTTTCACTCCCACTAGCAATAAATCCTTCAAAGTGGTGAAAGGCGTTCTAATGAAGTCATTCTTAGGTAGCTAGTGTTTAGAAATGTTGTAAATGACCATGTAAGACAACATGCAAAATTTCGCGGAATTCCATCGAGTCTAGCTAGGTTTTTTTTAAGTTGGGAATTAATTAATTAATTATGGATAATTAATGTAAAACTTAGGTCCCGGGATTTTTGATAGGGGTATTTGTACTCAAAAGAATGATAATGAGACCCCCTACACCCGTGGAACAAGTTTCAACTCAGACGGACAAGCTTTGTTAGGGGTTTTGTCCACTTGGGAGTTTTTTCGAAAAACAACAATTTTAATTGCTAAACCCAAGACATGAGAAAATGTAAATTTTGTAATAATAAGTCAAAACATGTGAAGTAAAGTGATAATTAATGAGAGGGACCCCACCTAACCTATCCCTACCTATTCCTACCCCTTAAACCCACTTTTAATTATTACTCACTTTTTTAATTTTTCCCACTTAAAACCTACGTAACCCATATGAAGAATATGTACCCTTCCCACATAAAGTTGGAAATTCATTTCAATTTAGAGCGTGGGTCCCTCTTTCACTTATATGCCCTTCCTCTTCCACTGATGTGCGCCTTACCCTCCACGTCCTATTTGGAATGTGGATTTCACACCTCCTCCACACTCTTCCTCACACTCACGCTTTCCTTTTTGGCAGTACGTCCCCTTTCCCACGTGGATTTTGGAAACATTCTTAAATTGAAGCATGGGCCTTCCTTTCTTCCACTCACGTGCCAATGGGGAATGTGTTCAACACACTCTATCCACACGTCCCCACTTTCCCTCACACTCCTCACGCTTTCCCCTTTTCAAAGCTCACGTATTCCTCTTTAAGCTCACGACTTATCCTTGGATTAATGGAATGTCCAACGTAAAGATGGAAACATCTTCCATGAAAGCTAGCGTGGGCCTCCTCTTGCAAAATTTGTCTATCCTTGCTTGCTTTCTCACCCTCCACTTCACCTTCTTGTCATTTCCCCTCACCCTAAAAGCTTATTCTATCATTGGTTGCTTTCCTCTTTGAGTTGTCTCTTCCCTTGGATCTTTGACAAGTGTTGAAGATCCGAGAGGGGTCTCCTTGGCTTGTTTTGCTATTTAAGAAACCCCTCACTCCCTCATTCATCACCATTCTTCACAGTAATGTTATGCTACCCAGTTCTCTCCATCCTACTCTCTCTCTCTCTCATTATTTTCATATTGCTTCACTGGTTTTGCTCTTGAAGAGCTTGTAACAGCATTGTTGCTTCAACCACTTCCCATTTAATAATACAAGAAACAGCTTTGGAGGAAACTGTGGCTTTCAAGATTAGTTTGGATTTGCCACTTATTGTGAGGTGATATCATTTTTAAATCTTTATGTGTTTTCATCAATAGTTGCTTAAGTAAATTAGTTTACTAGGCTAAGTGAGGCAATAGTGTAGCTGCCCATCTATATATTTTGTGCATGCTTATAATATACACTATGTTGTGTTATCTATGCATGCAAGATATTATCTGTTGTTCCATCTCACTTTTGGTTTAAGTTTTGCAGATCATCTCTAAGGGGTTGTTCGGATAAGTTCAAGGACAAATTTATGCTCATCTCCACTTAAACTTCACAAGTGTTTCCTGTCCTTCTTCCTCATTCTTTCATTTCAGATTTTAGTAGCTAACTTGCTTAGATAGGTCAATTAAATCCTTACAATTTTCTGGTTTTTGTATGTACGAAGTTTCTGTTGAAAAACAGAAATTTCATAACATTGTTTGAGTGTGTTGCAGCACAAATCAGCAAGCAATAGCTTGTTGATTTTTGCAGATTCTTACCAGGACAAGAGGGCATGCTGCCCAAATTCAAGTACAACACACCTTTCCAGTCCTCCTTCTAAGAGTGGTAACGGTTTCTCTTCTTTCTCCTTCGTTCTAAACATTGTACGCAAGCCCAAAGGAGTTGTACTCAAGAGGCTTTCTTTCTTTCCCTTTCAGTCTTATTTCTACAAGTTAGTTAGATTTATTTTCTGTCTTTCAGTTCATATGTTAGCTAGTTTAATTGTTGATATCTACATGCATTCTTAAAGGAAAATTATCTAGAGTAGATCCAACATAACATATGCTAGCTTAGAGCCCGTGGGGGCTTAGTTAAAATTTCATTTTCAGTTGCATGCAAAGTCTTTAATTTCCTAAATCTTCACCCAACACACATGCATGCATTAATTGGTTAATTAATGTTTTTGATTATGTCATCTACTTTACATGAGAGCAATTGTTTCTTAAGTCTTCTATCTTATGTAAATGCATGCAAGTATCATTATCTTAAGGGCTTAATCAATCATTTTACTTTCTGCAAGTTGTTTACTTTGTTTTATATTTCACATGCAATAATCACATTAAAGCTTTCAACTTGCAATCTTGTGTTTCAAAGGCTTCAGCCTTCACATTCAGCTTTGTCAGTTCTTAAAATTTACATGCAATAACTCAACCACTTAAGAACTTGCAATTTCATGGTTTAAGAGTTCACACTCGTTTTCATTACTTAGGCATTTTTGAGCAAGCTACAAGCACTCAAACACACATTGCAATACTTAGCTCATAGGTCTAAAATAAATTAATTAGACTTAATAGGATACCATAACTCACCATCTTTGCCATTTAAAACAAGGTCGAAGGAAGGCAACGGAAGGTGCTAGGATGGGGACGGTCTCACGGCAAGCGGCGTCCTTTCCGGGAGTACTCTGATCTTAGGGCTGACCTGTGAAGCTAGGGTAGGCCTCGTTGCCTCACTTCTTGAGCATCCAGCAGTCACTTGGTAACTGGGGGAGGAGAGCTTTTGGGTTGACACCTACATAGGGCTAAAATAAATCACAATTAACCACATAGTTTAATCCTGGGTCTACAACATCTGCAATTTAATTCTACACTTGCAAGCACTGATCTCATTATCTTTCTATATCATGCAAGCTATCTTTTATATGTTGTAGATTCTAGAATAATTGCTTAAGTGGTTACATCTTTTCATCCGGAGTACTTTACATTTTCAAGTAGTTCATCCATCTTGTATTCTTGATTTGTGGTGTGATCCTTCAAGAAGTGCGCATCCACCTGGAGGCATTCTCTTGACTGGGTCTTGAGTGCTTTGCGTCTTTTGCCATTGATAAGCAGTCCAACGGAATTCTATCTGTTGTGAGCATGCTTGGCTTGATGTGTTGATTATCTCTCGTCTTTGAACGTCTTCTTTCCCTGCACATTCAAGCACACGTTAGTATATTGTATATCTTGTATCTAGTTTAGCTTGTATATCTCTTATATTCTTTTGTATCTATTTGTATCTATCTTGTTATAATTTTGTAATCTTTGTAACTTGTAATTATCTTGTAATGAACATCCCCTTAACATAGTTGACCCCTTGCCCAATCTTAGGCACTAGTCTTAGTTGCCCTAGGAAAAGGTCTGACTTTCATACTTAGATAATTGCATCTTGCACTTGTTGCTTAACATCATAGGCTAGATTCCCCCTGACCTTTTAACTTATTAAAACCAACTCCTAGAATATTTAATCGTAAATCTCATCTAGTAACTACGGTCTACCCCCCTTGGCTTCCCTAGGAGTTAGCCTAGACGAAAGAGGTTCAAGTCAAAGTGACAGCGTGGACTTTGAACCTAGACATTGTGCCTCCGAGGACACACTAAGTGAGCATGACTTAGCTCGCGTTTGCAAATGTGTATAAGGACAGCAACATCTTTGGCATCGTTGCCGGGGATAAGTCATTTATCCTTGGTCAAAATGACTTAACTTATTCTTTTAGAACTAATCAATAAAAACCTTTAAAGACTAAAAATTCTTTGAACTTACATTGGTTGACTTCATGTGAATCTTTTCCAAGTGGCGACTTCGTTGAACAAATCTGTCAAGTATACTGCAAGGAGCAATCCTTGTGGGTTGCTTGAAATTCTTGGGGAAGAAGCACTCACTGATATCCAATTCTTGTTCCAATTAATAAATTAACTTTTGTTTTCTTTCTTGTTTTTGCTTTGTTTGATGCTCTTGTTTGTTTGATAAACTTGGTCATCTGGCGACTCCACTTTAAAATAAATTGACAAAGTATTCTTCAAGAAGCAACTCACAGCTTGTTGGGTTTCATCCTTTAACTTGAAAAAGTTTGTGGATGAATTTAGCATGTTTCCCTTTTTGTCGGATGCTTAGTAATCTTTTGGGTCCCAGATTTTTTCTTTTTCAATGAACGACCTTAAGAAACCTTCTAATTTTTCAGAAATAGTTGGTTATCCTAATGATATACCTGAAGATGTTGTTGACAATGTGATTGAATTTCATAATGGTGGTGATGCTTATGCTCATGTCAAAGCCTTTGGGAAATTTATTGATGATTGGTATGATCCACCTATCCATGAGGATGCTCTTATGAGATTGTTTTCCTGGACTCTTTTGGAGGGTCGAGGAAGTGTTTGTGATTGATTTCTTCTTCACGAAGATAAATCGATCAAGACCATACAAGATTTTTTGCATGACTTTTGGAAAGATTTGAGGATGATCAGGATGAAATTTACATTGAATTGGTTGATGATTTTATGGAAAAATGGAGGAAGAATCTTCTAGCTATTAAACAACTAATTCAGACATAGAGGTTGATTCTCCACCAGATCCCATTGAGGAGCTTAAAGACATCATTTTGAACATGCAGTATGCCCATATAGAATAGTATGAAGCCATGAACGAACAATTTATGGCCATGGAAGAACAATTTGAAATCATGGAAGCTAACTTCACATAGACTTATATTGAGTATTCGGACCCCCATGAACTTGAGCTTAACAGTGAAAAAGATGAGGAAGTTCATGGGGAAATTCCGGATGAATTCATGGATGAGTCGATCATTTCTTGGGAGGAAGTAAAGGAATTTAAATTTGAAGTTGTTGAATATCTAGATAATTCAAGTCCCCACCCTCCTCCCAAGGAACCAATCTCTTTGAAGGAGAACCTTGACAACCTTGAGGAAAATAGTATAATGGTTCCATTGACATGTTCATTTCTGACCTCTCAGCCAAAAGAGAACTTTGTACAAAATAATGGAAAAATGGAAGGCAACTTCAGTTTATCAATGTCATATCATTATGAGTATTGGTTGGCCTTCCACCTTAGCAGTCATGAGCAGCAAAGTATTAAAAGTTTACACAGCTTGTCATATTCCAGTGTTTGATTGAAGGGAAGAAGGAGCATGGCTCTTGGTTGGTTCTTCCACACAAAAAATTCCAAGTTAATAAAACTTGGGAAGGGGTCTTCTGTGAGTCATCCTAGACAAGGATGTTTAAGACACTTGTGGCTTCATTCCGTCCATTACATGGATGGTCGTAACATATCTCTAACCTTTCTCTTTTATTTAAGTTTGGTATTCTTTCATTCATCATGTTATTATGTACTTAGATTTATTTTTGTATCATAGTTTCAAGTTGTAATTAGAAATGGTATACTTTAGTTATTTTATTATGTGAATGTTGTTTATAGCATTTTATTTATTTGTTGTATATATGTATACTTATGTTGGATATGTGTGAGCACCTTTTGTAAATGCTGGATTCTCGTATGCTCTTCGTCCCATGTGAAAAGATCGAACACACGTCCCCATGTGGAGCCAGATGTTGACCGCCTATTTAACTAGGGGGTCAACTCCATGTACCATGAAGATATGCATCAACAGATGCAAACATGTCGAAGACTTTTTGGTTCTACAGGGCATTTTTTTGCTCCAGCACACAGTTTTGTAAGCGGAATTACTGCACCCCTGTGTGGGTTAATATTGTAATAGGTTTGCATGGGTCATAGTTAGGTCAGGTGCCTTACAAATTCTTCATTAGGAGAGTTCCTTTCATTGAGTGTTTTTAATCATCGGGAGGTTAATGTGGCCTAACTAGCCGGGGTAATCTCCCTTGAGTTTCTCACTCCCACTAGCAATAAATCCTCCAAAGTGGTGAAAGGCGTTCTAATGAAGTCATCCTTAGGTAGCTAGTGTTTAGGAATGTTGTAAATGACCATGTAAGACAACACACAAAATTTCACGGAATTTCGTCCGGTGTAGCTAGATTTTTTTTAAAGTTGGGAATTAATTAACTAATTAATTCTGGATAATTAATGTAAAACTTAAGTCCCGGGATTTTTGATAGGGGTATTTGTACTCAAAAGAAAGATAATGAGATCCCCTACACCTGTGGAACAAGTTTCAACTCAGTCGAACAAGTTTTGTTAGGGTTTTTGTCCACTTAGGAGTTTTTTCGGAAAACAACAATTTTAATTGCTAAACCCAGGACATGGGAAAATGTAAATTTTGCAATAATTAGTCAAAACACGTGAAGTAAAGAGATAATTAATGAGAGGGACCCCACCTAACCTATCCCTCCCTATTCCTACCCCATAAACCCACTTTTAATTATTACTCATTTTTTTAATTTTTCCCACTTAAAACCTACATAACCCCATATGAGGAATACGTACCCTTCCCACATAAAGTTGGAAATTCATTTCAATTTAGAGCGTGGGTCCCTCTTTCACTTATACGCCTTTCCTCTTCCACTCGTGTGCGCCTTACCCTCCACATCCTCTTTGGAATGTGGACTCCACACCTCCTCCACACTCTTCCTCACACTCACACTTTCCTTTTTGGTAGTACGTCCCCTTTCCCACGTGGATTTTGGAAACACTCTTAAATTGAAGTGTGGGCCTTCCTTTCTTCCACTCACGTGCCAATGGGGAATGTGTTCAACACACTCTATCCACACGTCCCCACTTTCCCTCACACTCCTCACGCTTTCCCATTTTCAAAGCTCATGTATTCCTCTTTAAGCTCACGACTTATCCTTGGATTAATGGAATGTCCAGCATAAAGATGGAAACATCTTCCATGAAAGCTAGCATGGGCCTCCTCTTGCCAAATTCGCCTATCATTGCTTGCTTTCTCACCCTCCACTTCACCTTCTTGTCATTTCCCCTCATCCTAAAAGCTTATTCTCTCATTGGTTGCTTTCCTCTTTGAGTTGTCTCTTCCCTTGGATCTTTGACAAGTGTTGAAGATCCGAGAAGGGTCTCCTTGGCTTGTTTTGCTATTTAAGACACCCCTCTCTCCCTCATTCATCACCATTCTTCACAGTAATGTTATGCTACCAAATTCTCTCCATCCTACTCTCTCCCTCTCTCATTACATTCACATTGCTTCACTGGTTTTGCTCTTGAAGAGCTTGTAACAACATTGTTGCTACAACCTCTTCCCATTTAATAATACAAGAAACAGCTTTGGAGGAAACTGTGGCGTTCAAGATTAGTCTGGATTTGCCACTTATTGTGAGGTGATATCATTTTTAAATCTTTATGTGTTTTCATCAATAGTTGCTTAAGCAAATTAGTTTACTAGGCTAGGTAAGGCAATAGTGTAGTTGCCCATCTATATATTTTGTGCATGCTTATAATATAAACTATGTTGTGTTATCTATGCATGCAAGATATTATCTGTTGTTCCATCTCACTTTTGGTTTAAGTTTTGCAGATCATCTCTAAGGGGTTGTTCGGATAAGTTCAAGGACAAATTTACCCTCATCTCCACTTAAACTTCACAAGCGTTTCCTGTCCTTCTTCCTCATTCTTTCATTTCAGATTTTAGTAGCTAACTTGCTTAGATACGTCAATTAAATCCTTACAATTTTCTGGTTTTTGTATATACGAAGTTTCTGTTGAAAAACAAAAATTTCATAACATTGTTTGAGTGTGTTGTAGCACAAATCAACAAGCAATAGCTTGCTGATTTTTGCAGATTTTTACCAGGACAAGAGAGCATGCTGCCCAAATTCAAGTACAACACACCTTTCCAGTCCTCCTTCCGAGAGTGGTAACGGTTTCTCTTCTTTCTCCTTCGTTCTAAACATTGTACGCAAGCCCAAAGGAGTTGTACCCAAGAGGCTTGCTTGCTTTCCCTTTTAGTCTTATTTTCAAGTTAGTTAGATTTATTTTCTGTCTTTCAGTTCATATGTTAGCTAGTTTAATCGTTGATATCTACATGCATTCTTAAAGGAAAATTATCTAGAGTAGATCCAACATAACATATGCTAGCTTTAAGCCCATGGGGGCTTAGTTAAAATTTCATTTTCGGTTGCATGCAAAGTCTATAATTTCTTATATCTTCACCCAACACACATGCATGCATTAATTGGTTAATTAATCTTTTCGATTATGTCATCTACTTTACATGCAAACAATTGTTTCTTAAGTCTTCTATCTTATGTACATGCATGCCAGTATCATTATCTTAAGGGCTTAATCAATCAGTTTACTTTCTGCAAATTGTTTACTTTGCTTTATATTTCACATGCAATTATCACATTAAGGCTTTCAACTTGCAATCTTGTGTTTCAAAGGCTTCAGCCTTCACATTCAGCTTTGTCAGTTCTTAAAATTTACATGCAATAACTCAACCACTTAAGAACTTGTAATTTCATGGTTTAAGAATTCACACTCGTTTTCATTACTTAGGCATTTTTGAGCAAGCTACAAGCACTCAAACACACATTGCAATACTTAGCTCATAGGTCTAAAATAAATTAATTAGACTTAATAGGACACCATAACTCACCATCTTCGCCATTTAAAACGGGGTCGGAGGAAGGCAACGGAAGATGCTAGGCCGGGGACGGTCTCACGGCGCGCGACATCCTTTCCAGGAGTACTCTGATCTTAGGGCTGACCTATGAAGCTAGGGTAGGCCTCGTTGCCTCACTTCTTGAGCATCCAGCAGTCACTTGGTAACTGGGGGAGGAGAGTTTTTGGGTTGACACCTAGATAGGACTAAAATAAATCACAATTAACCACATAGTTTAATCCTATGTCTACAACATCTGCAATTTAATTCTACACTTGCAAGCATTGATCTCATTATATTTTATATCATGCAAGTTATCTTTTATATGTTGTATAATAATTGCTTAAGTGGTTACATCTTTTCATCCGGAGTACTTTACATTTTCAAGAAGTTCATCCATCTTGTATTCCTGATTTGTGGTGTGATCCTTCAAGAAGTGTGCATCCACCTAGAGGCATTCTCTTGACTGGGTCTTGAGTGCTTTGCGTCTTTTTCCATTGATAAGCAGTCCAACGGAATTCTATCTGTTGTGAGCATGCTTGGCTTGATGTGTTGATTATCTCTCGTCTTTGAACGTCATCTTTCCCTGCACATTCAAGCACACGTCAGTATATTGTATATCTTGTATCTAGTTTAGCTTGTATATCTCTTATATTCTTTTGTATCTATCTGTATCTATCTTGTTATAGTTTTGTAATCTTTGTAACTTGTAATTATCTTGTAACGAACATCCCCTTAACATAGTTGACCCCTTGCCCAATCTTAGGCACTAGTCTTAGTTGCCCTAGGAAAAGGTCTGACTTTCATACTTAGATAATTGCATCTTGCACTTGTTGCTTAACATCATAGGCTAGATTCCCCTGACCTTTTAACTTATTAAAACCAACTCCTAGAATATTTAATCTTAAATCTCATCTAGTAACTAAGGTCTACCCACCTTGGCTTCCCTAGGAGTTAGCCTAGACGAAAGAGGTTCAATTCAAAGTGATAGCGTGGACTTTGAACCTAGGCATTGTGCCTCCGAGGACACACTAAGTGAGCAAGACTTAGCTCACGTTTGCAAGTGTGTATAAAGACGGCAACAGGTCCAATGAAGAAATCTTGAGTTAATAAAGCCAAAAAAGCTAGAGGTGAAGGGAAAATAAAGTCAAAAGCCAAAAATATAAAGCTTGAGCAATGCCACCTCGCTATGAGTCCAATGCCCCTAGTCCCTAGCTTGTCTATGAATATCTAAAGAAAAAGGGACTTGTTCAATAAAATGAACACTTAAAGAAAAAGGCAAAAAAAAGAGGTCGTAAGAAACATTGTCGAGGGCAAGTAACTCAATGTTAAAGCTCCCCCTTGAAGGATATTGTGTAAAAAAATAAAATCCTAGCTCATGAAAGCTATATGAATAAAATAACAAGACCTATGCATACAAATTACTTTAAGGGTCGTCACATGAAGTCTTTACCTTTCCCTTTTCATAATTATTCATCATATTACTTGTCTTTCACCTAGGTACTTGGGAAATACTTGTCCTAGGACTTGTCACATGTATAAGGGTTAATGTTTTTTCCCCTTAGTAAAACGTAGACAAATATTAAAAATAACACTTATTGCTATGTTGTGCTAAGAGAAATTACTAGGTGTGCATCACCTAATGGCTTGCTAAGAAACTAGACCCATCACTTCAAGTGGGTACCTTGCATTGGGATCCATGTACCATGCCTCAAGATCTATGACACTGCATTGGGATCCATGATGCTACATTGGGTTCCGTGTACCCATATTTGGTCATATCCATTGACATTGAGATCCATGCCATTTGCCTTGGGATACGTGTCATTACCTTTGGATCCATGACAATGCATCAAGCTATGATGGGGAGGCCACATCATCATAGTGCCACATTGAGTACAACAGGAAGGCGCCCTTGTTTGTTGATGTTTTTGTATCATCGGGAGGTATTCCCACATTAGCCTAGGAGTCGGGCATGTTGGAGTCATTCTTGACACTCACATTACAATTTTTCCTTGTAAAAATCCTTTGCGTGAGGTGTGGGGTTTTGTGGCCTTGTTGATGGGCTTTCTGGGCTTGTTAATGGGCTTTGTGGGTTTGAGATATGATTAAACAAACCTAATTTAATGTTGAGTTGGAGTGAAGGGCTTCTAAGTGGTTTAGGGGCTTCTTCCATACCCTTTGAGTCATATACAGGGAGATCAATTGTGAAGTTGAAAGACAAGAGTGAGTGTGAAATTCATTCTTGGAGTTAGGTTGTGAAAACCTCAGTCAGCCATGGAGAAGGCTGAGTAGGCCTCGGTCCTGTGATTTGTTGGAGAGGAGAAGGCCGAGTAGGCCTTAGTTCTGCAGTCTTGGGGAGGAGGGGCAGCTTGTCTCAGGCCTGTGTTTGGTTGAGGCACCCAGCAGCCTAAGGAGCCACAGTCTGCAGAGTTTAGGAGCCTCAGTCAGCCGGTTCGGTTGTACAGTCAGACCTGCGGAAGTATTGGGGGCTGGTATAGTCAGCCTAGCCGCAGATTTTTTGGGGCAGATTTGAGGACTGTTACAGTCAGCCTAGCCGCAGTTTTCTGGGCAGTTTTGAGGGCTGGTACAGTCAGCTTTGGGGCAGTTTTGAGGGCTGGTACAGTCAGCCTATTTGGACAGAGAAGAGACCATGAAGGCCTGCTCAGGTGACTAGCAAGCAGAGAAAGGCCTCTTTGTGTTTCGGCCCATGTAAAGGCTGAAATTTGATGTCAGTACAGTGAGCAAATATGGGCACAGAAACCGAGGAGGCTTTCTGCAGTGGACAGGGGCTTTTCTGTTAAGTGTACCCTTGTGTTTTGGTGTTTTCTTTTGGTGTAAGAAAGGGCTATTTTCCCTGGTACAGGAGCCCAAATTCTGAGTAATGATTTAATGAAGAATTCTGAAATTCTGAGTATTGTGCATGATCTAATTGCTGGTGTTGTATTTTCCGCTGTGCTAAGTTGTTAGACATCTCAGTGTGTTTATGTTCACAGTTCAGATTGTGTGATTTCTGTGTATACTGTTGAGAACCTAGACCAGACCTGAGGTGTATTCGAAATCTAACATTGCTTAGTTGGATTATATTAGCACACATGTGTGCCTCATTCTCTCACATGGACCACACATGAGAGATTGTTGAGGTAGTTGAGCACTTGGACCAGGTTGTTACAAGATGTTACAGACTTGGACCAGGTAGTTACAGCTTATGGACCACGTTGTTGCAGATAGTTACAGGTGGTTGAGTTGGTTACAGCTTTTTGGGACTTTTCACACTACATGAGGTGCCCACTCTGATCACACATGCCCCATCTCTAGGGGAGCGCACTTGTCCTCTATTGACTATCCTTCATTTTGGTGACTTGAACCCTCATTTCATGTATTATTTGTCAGGGCGCCCCCTTCTTGGCCCATTATTTGACTACATATTAGCACACTTTGCGGGGGGCGCACTTCTACTAGAGCACCTTTGACAACACATGTGGATTCCCGGCTATTATTTTATTGTTTTATGAGAGCGCCCTTGTCTTAGGGAGGTTGTTGTAACTATTTGAGTGCTTGCCCATGGTTTTGTCCCATGGTTTCTTGTAACCATGGTTTTAGCACATGGTATTGTACATGTTCTAGAAGGGCATCTCCCCTATATAAAGAAGGCTTGCTCTCATTTGTAACTCAAAGTTTGGAGAATAAAACTATTTGGGCTTATTTTTCTTGTTATTGGCATTAGCTTAATATCTTATTGAGGGTTATTTTGTGAGGGATCTAGCAAGAGATTTTCTTTGTAACAGGTGAATGATAGTTGAAAAATCTAGCAAGAAGCCACAGGAAGAGTAAACTACTACAAGTGGATGAGCTTCATGAGGTGAGGTCTCTTCATAGTCCTTAGTTCTTTGCATTTAAACTGAGTTGGCAAAGCTTGACTTGCCTTCCAACTCTTACCTTGGGATGGTGTAGGGGCTACTCTTTGCCACTTAAGGAGCCGGTTGTCCACTCCTATCACCATCAAGATCTTGGATGCACCCTGTTATCGCACGGTTTGCAGGAAAGGTTTGAAAGCTTGAGTTAGGGCTTGAAACCGGCGTAACAGGAGCTTCCCCACCCACTGTCACCTCGATGGGGGCTCTTTCTATTTAGGAGGGCAAGTCCAAGGGAGACGTCCCTAAGGCAATCTGGGTAAATGAAAGGGTAAGGACAAAAGGACAAGTCAAGGATATCCCTTTTCACAGATTGCTGCCCAAGAAAAAGATAGTCTCGAAGATATAACCACTGTTGATGCACCTGTTTGCGAGACAAAGACAAAGACAACTAGGATATGTGCTTGCAATGGATTAGTACTTCATTAAAACAAATGACTATC
>ML811368.1:246676-294613 GCA_009831015.1 Picea engelmannii | reverse complement strand
AATTGAAATTTAGATCTGCTGTTTTGCTTGGAAGAATCTTAGCATCTCTGTTTGCTTTAACTGTTAGAGGACTGCTGATATATATTTGAGTTTTCCAGTGTTGAAGGAGTTTTATCTTTCCAGCATTGTTTTCTTATACTGCCACTGTTTTCTTTTATCCTATATGCTGTCTTTGCTTCAGATCTAACGTAACTTTGCTTAGAAAATTTAAAAGTGACTGCTGTGTTTCATCTTACCCTAAATTTTAACAGTTGTACAGCACTAATAAACAAGGATTTGTATTTACAAGGTAAAAGTCCTTTTTGTGCAACGTCTCAATTTATATCTGATCAGCAACCTTTCCTTAAACAAATCGATGCTAAAGATAAGCCAACGACCTAGCTAAGTGGTAAAAACGTTATCCTAAACTCTGCCATTGTTTGAGGGTTTGGGCACTAGCAATGTATGCAGAACTACATTCTTTCTATAATCCTGAACAGTGACATCATAACACTTTCTATAACCTTGAATAGTGACATATCATAACACTTGAAGCATGAATGGTTTGAAGATTTAGTTTTGTTCTTGCTGCTGGTACATTTGACATCATTTTCACTGCCTAAAATCATGTTCTTTGTGCCCTCAAAACTCTGAACTTTAAAGGTTAAAGTGCACTCTGTGTGTTTGACATAGCCTCTTTTGGATCACTTCTAAATATTGAGCTTAGATAGTGTTAAATCTGTCCTGAGCACAGTGGCATCACACTCAATGAGCACTGTCTCTTTGGGTAGCAACTTTCTGAGTATATGACAGCAGACTAAACATTTGACACAAATCTGGATATAGAATGAATACATTGTGCCTTGAAGTGAATACTGTTGACACATAAATCTGATATAAGTGCATCACTGTTTTGTACGTGTGTTTTCTTCACTAAATACTGCCCTAACCACACAATAATTCATGAGTTCTAGATTATAGTATCTTCCTTGGTTCCTGAACTATATTATTGAGCAGTAAGTTTGATGTGATCTAAAGACTAAATCTGATATTGACCATGGTAAATATGCTATGAGTACCATTTCATTTTGATCCTATCATTGTTTATGGTAAACACATTGATGGTTAACACTACTAAATGTAAGCTCTTTACATCACCTTGAATACTCGAATGGTATGCTTTCAATAATTCACACATTCACAGTTCCAGCGAGCCTCTTCTCTTTTGGCTCAAGTTTCAAAAACTCATGATCCAGAGACATTTGCAGAAGCTTCAGGTCATCCAGATTGGGATACAGCAATGAATGAAGAGTATCGTTCTTTAATGGCAAACAACACTTGGGATCTTGTACCTCTTCCAAAAGGAAGAAAACTTGTTAGATGCAAATGGGTCTATAGAACTAAGTATGCATCAGATGGAAGTGTTGAAAGACACAAGGCTCGGTTAGTTGCCAAAGGATTTTCCCAAGTTGAAGGAATTGCCTATAATAAAACCTTTGCCCCTGTAGCCAAAATGAATTCCATCCGCCTTGTTCTTGCCCTTGTTGCCTCACATAAATGGGAGGTCCATCAGATGGATGTTAAATCCACCTTCTTGCACGGAGATTTGCAAGAAGAAATCTACATGGAACAACCTCCTGGCTATGTCCAGAATGACTCTAGCCTTGTTTGTCGCCTTAAGAAATCTCTTTATGGTTTCAAGCAAGCTCCCCGAGCTTGGTATGCCAAAATGGACAGCTTTCTTATTGCCATTGGATTCTCTAAATGCCATTCCGATCCTAATGTCTATACCAAGAAAGTAGGAAGCCATCTCATAATCCTTGTCCTTTATGTTGATGACCTTATCCTTACTGATAGTGACTCAAAACTTTTAAACCATGTGAAAACCAGCCTTAAGAAGAAATTTGAAATGACAGACTTAGGCTTTTTGCACATTTCCTTGGACTCCAAGTTTTGCAAACCAATGAGGGAATTTTTCTTTCCCAGTCTAAGTATGCTTGTGACCTTCTTCGTCGCTTTCACATGGATGATTGTAAACCAACCTCTTCTCCCTTCCAATCTGGAGTCAAGCTTACTACCACCTGTACTTCTCCTGAAGTTGATGCTACCTTGTACCGTCAGTTAGTTGGTAGCCTCTTATACTTGACTCATACCCGTCCTGATCTTTCCTTTGTCGTTGGTCTTGTTGCCCGGTATATGCAAACACCCCATGAAAGCCATTGGAAAGCAGCTAAAAGGATACTTCGCTATGTCTGTGGTACAGTTCAGTTCGGGATACATTACAGTTCAGGGGGGACTCCCTTATTGGTTGGTTTCATTGATTCAGATTGCGTCGGCGACCCTGATGATCGGAAGTCTACTGCAGGTTATGTTTTCAGCCTTGGTTTCGGACCTTTCACTTGGGCCTGTAAGAAACAACAGGCTATTGCACTTTTTTCAGCAGAAGCAGAGTACCGAGCAGCGGTAAATGCAAGTCAGGAAGCCTTGTGGCTTCGACAGATCCTTTCAGAGTTTGGATTCGAGCAACAGCGTCCGACCAGCCTTTGGTGCAACAATCAGAGTGCCATCAAGCTCACCAAAGACCCAGTTCAACATCAGCGCAACAAGCACATCGAGCTACACATGCACTTCATTAGAAAGCTCATTCATGATCAAGTTATTGAAGTGCTCTTTTGGCCTACAGAAGATCAAGTTGCTGACATTTTCACAAAGTCTCTTACAGAAGCGAAGTTTTCCAAACTTCGATCTATGTTAGGAGTTCAAGAAGTTGTCATTAAGGGGGGATAGGCTCTAATGCCTCCTTCCTTCTCCTATTGTGTCAACATTGTAAATCCTTGAATCCTATCCCAAGTTGTTCTTAAGGGGGGATGTTAGGATATTTAGACACTTAGGAGCTAGTTAAGAACTACTTGGTCTAATGTGTCGCTAGGTAAAAGTGTGTTTCTTAGTGTGTTTCTTAGTGTGTTTCTTTAGTATGCATTTGTAGTTAGGACATTCGACGATCACGATATGTTCCCGACATAGAGTGATATGACGGTTCATACTCTCCTCGATCTTAACGGCCATTGATCTGTGGCTTAACACGCGATTGGTCCATGATCTCTATTTAAAGAGCATGGAGGGTCATTTGTCGATGATCAATTGTGAGAAACTCCTTTGTAAAATCTCTCTGTAATCTTTTTCTTTTGCATTAAAAAACTGCTCCAAGTGGCCGCGTTGGCTGGGGTCATGGATGTTTCCCCGTAGGGGTTTTACAACGTGAAAACATCAGTGTGTTGATCTTTGATCTGGTTATGTGAGTGGTTACTGAAGGTGTTCGTTCTCTGTTGGAATACTTGTGTTGTAGAACATGATTGGAGGTTGATTTCCCTTGGAGGACGAAGTGGGGACTATGGAGGGCAATTTTCTGAATATGTGGGGTTGAGTTTGGGTCGTCTGCTGCTAAAGAGACCAAGATTACTTACCCAGACCGAATTTCCTCCTTGTTGGGCGCCATTACTCTTTATTGGGCGCATTATACACTTGTTGGGCGTCTTTCTCACTTGTTGGGCACATCATATACTTGTTGGGCGAATTGTTTACTCCTGTGGGTCGAGCTGCTGCATTTTGGGCCAGGATTTGTGCACCAGAAGTTGATTTATCTTGTGAAGAGGTTGTTGTTGCATCATCCCCAACGAACTGCTGCACAAAACGACAATTTTACAAGCCTGTATCACTCCAAAATTTGTTGTCTATCTCTCTCGTTTACAAGCAGTTTGGATTATGGAATAATAAATTATTCAGAAATTGTATTCATGTATCCGTTGTTTGGGGTTTTATGAAATAAAAAGAAATGTATTGCTGCCATATAATCTCAGAGCACGAGTTCATGGGTATATGCATTATATTTCTATGTGTTAATAAGCAAACAGAGATATTTATTGTGGGTGAAGCAGCTTCGCATATAACTGTTTGACTAAATGTCCACATCAGTAAACTAAGCCAAAAATCGAAGAAAATTATCTAAGGACATTACAGTGGTATCAGAGCAGTGTATCCTCCCAAGCCTGAGGGGGTTTGTTGTTCAAGAGGGGAGGGAACGGTAGGTATATCACCTACAAAAGTAGAAGACAGCGAGGGACAGAAGACATATTTAACGAAGAAGGTGAAAGAAGGGAAAACCAACCAGAGGCGGAACAAGAAGAAGTCATGGTGGATAATAATAAGGACAGGGCTATACAAAACCTAGAAGGTTTAGCAACTGGACAGCAACAATTAGCGCAATTGTTGACACAGTTAATTGCTAGTAATCAGGCGAATCGGAACCATGGGAGTAACAATGGTGCAGGGGGTTCCAATGTGAACAATCGGAACAATGGTGAGGTAAGTCATCCTGAGATTCCCGCACCTAACCACACACACTAGGATTCCTGTTCAAGTGGGTGCTAGGACCAATAGCAGGACAATCCCCAAATCCCTTATGCCTCAATTCTTGGGAAACCAACAAACAGAGAATCAAGGGCAGCAAGTTCCACGTGAAACTTTTCAAGATTATTTGAGAGAGTATCAAGCTCTAGGTGATGAGTTTCAAGCAGCCATGTCGCTACAGGACTTTTGCACAATCAAATACAGGAATAGACCAAGGGATCACAACAGGGGGCAACAGAACAAGGATCTAGCACGGAAGCTGGGAAAGCTATCCATTCCATCCTTCAATGGGTTTAGTAAGAGCATAGCTAGAGCATGGATACATAAGCTAGATACATATTTCCAATTCAATCCTATGACAATGGCCGAAGCGATCAAATTTGCTACTCTGCACCTTGATGGAGAAGCCCACGAGTGGTGGTACCATGGATTGGTCACTCTGGGACATGCTAATATCACCTCCTATTTGGACTTCACTCAGAAGTTAATGGAGAGGTTTGATAAGAAGGATCTCGAGCTACATTTCAGGGATTTGGCATAGATCAAGTAGGAGGGAACACCAAATGCCTACATCATAGAGTTTCAAAGACTTGCAGTCACCGTCACAGATATCTCTAAGCTGAGATTGGTGATGTTATTCATTGAAGGTCTATCTGAACCACTTCGGGGTTGGGTGAAGGCTTTCAAACGAGAGACATTACAGGATGCTATTGCCAGGACACGGAGCATGGAGAGTGTAGTCCCAAAGACAAATACCTTCTCCATGTTGAAGTTTGAGTAGCTTCGAAAGATATTCTTGTCGTATTTGACCAAGACAAAACCCTAAAGAATATTATGATATTATATTTGTTAAGACGGCCCTATTGTGCCTTTGTAAAAGTCGGCCCTATTGTGCCTTGACAAGAAAAATGTAAAATAGAAAGATAAAGTGACAAGTCGACCCAGACCTAATTTTAGGCTGGCCAAACTACTATTTATAAGAGGGGCTAGCGCCTCATTTGAACACACGCACAACACTAGCTATGTAGCTAAGAGGAGAAGTGCGCAAGTCTTAGAGGGAGACGCTACTGCAACTAGGAGGTGACGTTGTGGAGGATCTTGGTCTATTTCTTGGGTATATCTTGGTTATGTGGTGCACTACTCTTCCCTAGTCAAGGGTATGAGAAGGATCTTTTGCTTTGTTAGTTCTCTTTTGGAGAGTGGCATTGTGCTTGGTTGTTGAATCTATATTGAGGAAGTTTGTTGGGTTTTTCCCCTAGAGGGTTTTCCCAGGGTAAATCTTATGTATGTTGTGGATGTTGTTCTTTCAGTGATCCTTTATATACAATTATTGTGCTAATTTTTTAAAAATAAAAGAACACTAATCTACTTAACTGCTTGAGACGAAAATTCAACATGGATTCAGAGTAAGCTTGAAAGAAGGCATTTTCATAGCACAGAAGAACCCGTTGGAGAAGCTAAGAGCATAGGAAGACTCCCCTAACCCTAGCGCACCTCTCCCTGTGGTTAGATTCTCAGTTTGACGAAGTCTTGTAAACTACAACTGGTGTTGCAACTACTACAGTTGTTGCAACTGCATAACCCCTAGAAAGTAACGTCATCCATATTGTTGAAGGACGTTGGGAAAAGTGAGACCACTAGGGAACTCGCCTTAAGAGGGCGCACATATCCCTAGGAGCAGAATTCCAAAATTCAAATTTTGAAAAATTAGGGTTTCCTCATAAACCCTAGTCTTGGCAGCTGCAGAATTGAAGCTGGAACTGGTAAGATTGGCATAACACTCTCTGGTAAGCACAAAACCTTTCTTTAAAAAAGTTTTATCTCCTTATTGTATTGTTCAAGCACATGATGGCACCCAGTACCAAGCTTGATGAGAAGCTTGAAAGAGCTAACAACTTTTGAGCATGGAAGTATAGAGTAATGCTCATTCTAAAAGAGAATGATCTGGAAGATTTTGTAAAAGAAGAAGTCCCGAAACCTAATGAAGATGAGGCCAAAGCAAAGTACAAGAAGAAGACTCAGGTGAAGAATATGTATTGTAACATCTAGTTGTATTTTGATATGTTGAAGTAATGACTATCATACTAACCATTGGTCAAAATTAAAGTCAAAGTATTAGGTTGATTAAGGTTGAGATTTTCGAGTTTACTTGCATTCCCTAACTCAGATTTATGGCAAGAAAGCATATTGTCTTAGTATAGGGGACAAGTTGAAGAGAATACTTGTCATCTTGAGTGAAGGAGACTCGGAAGAAAAGAAACAACACTCATTCTTGAGGACAAGACTCCAGGTTCCAGGTTTGATTGATTAAATTGATAAGATTCAAATTTGCATATATCAAGTTTGATAACTGCCACACTACAAATAAACACTATAGTTGTGATAGAAATCTTTGAAAAGTTTTAATATTGTTAGATACAATGAATACTTGGTAGCATGTGAGCACTATTGATATATCAAGTTTGATAACTGCTACACTACAAATAAACACTATAGTTGTGATAGAAATCTTTGAAAAGTTTTAATATTGTTAGATACAATGAATACTTGGTAGATTGTGAGCATTATTGATATAAATGCTTATTGTAATTATTTACTAGATATAACTAACATCTCCTCTAGGAGAAACTTCTTGTTTTGTTTCTAGGTTACCATGGAGAAATGATTGATCACAACACTAGAAGAGTGTTGTTCTCGTTTCTTATTATTGTATTTCTTATTTTTGGTTCTTGTTCCTGACAGGTCACAAGTGATAGCTCTGAAGGAGCTACTGTGACGATTGTTCTCGCTATTGTTTTGTTTATTATTATAAAGAGTATTATTCTTGTCTACGGTTTCTCCCCTGTTGTTCTTGTTCCAAGCAGGTCACAGGTGATAACCCTGAAGGGAGCTATAGTGACGATTGCAGGAGGCAACATATTAGATGGTCTGTAGTTTGAGACATGGAGAAGACTATCCAGATAAGAAGTTGTATACACAACCGTATACATCCATGTACCAAAGAAGAAGAAGAGTCAGTAGAGCCAAAAGGGCCTACCCAGAATCATTGCAGTAACCAAGAAGAGACCAGTGTGGTCCTGTTTCACTTTGCAGGATGAAAAGATATATGGCATTGATGAGCCATATCAGAGGGAGCGGATGGCTCCAAAGATTATATAGACTCAAAGGGAATCAAGCTTCAAAGGGAGCATGGAGACTCTGAGTGAGCCTGATCTCAGAGAGAATCAGATGGGAGAAAGAGACGTCTTCCAGGACTGACAGACAGATCCCATGAATTGAGAAGACTAGATCTTAGCTACAGAGACTTCTAGGAGATGTGAGATCTCCTAGGAGGATTCCCTTGCTTCAGTAGACCTTGTTTCAGTGACAAAAGGGGAAGCCAGTCAAAAGGACTGGGATATGGATTTTTCCTTGAGACCAGAAGGGAAGTCAATGATGACTTCCAAGATTGATCTACCAGATCAAGCATGTTGCAGATAACAATATAAAGATGTACAAAGCTTGACTTGTGGCCATAAGATTCTCCCAGCAAGAGGGAGAAGATAATGACGAGATACTTGCTCCAGTATTCATAAGAAGTGTACATAGAGCAGCCACAAGATACATGAGAAGGAGTCTTATGTCTACAGATTGAAGAAGGCTTTGTACGGGCCTAAACAGGCACCCATGACATGCTATGCCAGATAGACAATTTCCTGATGAGCTTGGGTTTCAGAAAAGTGATGTTGATGCGAATCTGTACTTCAAGGTAAGAGAGAACCAGCCTGTTATATTAATCATGTATGTTGATGATCTCTTTCTGACAGGAGTTGAATGGCTAATAGCTTGTGTAAGAGGGAGCTAATCTCAGAATTCGAGATGAAAGACTTAGGCTTGATGCATTACTTCCTAGGGTTGGAAGTGTGGCAAAGACAGGGCGAGATATTTCTGGCACAAGGTAAATACACAGTGGATGTGTTAAAGAGGTTTGGTATGATGGATTGTAAATCCATGGCTACTCTAATGATTACCAACATGAGGAAGTTGCATGATTCTAATACAGGTTCAGATTTGATAGATCCCACCACGTATAGGCAGCTGATTGGATCATAGATGTATATGATCCATACCAGACCAGAGATATGCTATGCAGTGATTGCAATGAGTCAGTTCATGGCTAAACCGAGTCAGAGACACTGTATGGAAGCAAAGCACATCTTGAGATATCTCTGAGGGACCATTACCTATGGTCTAAGATATACATCTAGTGGAGGTTTATTTCTGCATGGGTATGCAAATGCTGACTGGGCAGAAAGCCCAGTGGATCGGAAGAGTACTTTTGGATACTGTTTCAGTTTAGGATCTGCTATGATCTCTTGGTCAAGCAGGAAATAGGGGTCCATTGCATAGAGTACAGTAGAGGCTGAGTACATTGCAATAAGTGATGCTAGCAAGGAAGCAGTATGGCTCAGAAAATTGTTTTCTGGGTTGTTTGGTGACAAGCTCGAGACGACGACGGTTCACTGTGATAATCAAAGTTGCAATAAGCTGACAGAGAACCCGGTATTTCACGACAAGTCAAAACATATTGACATGAAGTACCACTACATTCGACTTGGTCAAGAGAAACACTGTAAAGCTACAATACATAGCCACGAGCGAGCAGGTAGCTGATATCCTGACTAAGCCATTGTCATTAAGACAGTTTGTGCAGCTGAAAGGCAAGTTTGGTGTGGCTGAGAATGACTCCCTCACTGAGAGGGTGTTAAATTTGGCAGCATCAACAGTCATTCTACAATGAGAGGCCATATGGGCCACCCTGAGGCTAGCCAGGGAGATTTGGAGAATCAACCAATCTTGTGAGGTATTGACAAAAGCCAGGGGGGATGTACAACTTCTGTGAGTCAAACCAAAAGTCAGGACAAACGAGATGCTATATGATCTTGTGAGTCAAGATGTAAGTCTAATGCAAAAGTCAGGGGGAACGTACAACCTCTATGCGCATAGACAGTCTAGTGCAAAAGTCAAGGGGAACGTACAACCTCTGTGAGCATAGACAGACTAGTGCAAAAGTCAGGGGGAAGGTACAACCTCTATGAGCCTAGTCAAGCCTTGTGAGCCATAAGCAAAAGTCAAGGCATCTAGCAAAAGTTAGGTTGAATGTAAAATTCCTATGAGCTAGAAACAAACAATCTTCCTTATATTGCAAATGATGTAAATGTATTGATCTAGTGCGTTGGCATGTATAACATTATCCACCATGAAGAAATTTGAATTGCCTTGTAATAAGTCGAGTTGTAAAGGGTTGAGTTGAATGTCAAGGCCGAGTTGTCAAACTCAAGTTGTAAAAGTCAAAGTTGCATGTCTAGGTCAAAGCCAAAGTTGGCATGCATGTTGCATGTTGAGTTGCATGTTGCATGTTGAGTTGCATGTTGCATGCATGACAATTTGCATGTATGCATGTCAAGTTGCATGCATGCATGTCAAGTGCATGTTGAGTTAGTTCACATGCATGTCCAGTCAAGGTTGAGTTGCATGCCATGTATTGCCAAGTCACAAGGGCGAGTTGTATTTCTAACTGAAGTCTCAAGTCAAATTCTAAATTCGAACTAACTGAAGTCTCATGTCCAAGTTCTATTTCAAGCTGAAATGTAAAGTCGAGTTATGATAAACATGCAAACAAGTTACTAATTCGAGCCCTCTCCCTCTTCCTCTCTATGCCTTCATATGCAGAGGTCGACCCTCATTCCATACATCATGTTATGCAGCATGAGGATGAAGGAGTAGAAAAAAGTGAGTGCTTGTATACTGTGTTGGTATATATCAGCATAAGAAGGCAGCATATTAGGGCAATGTTATCGTGCAATTTGTACTTTCCCAAAGCCAAAAGGCAAGTGAACACAAAATGGCGTAACAAGGAGGTTGTCTTATCACTGCCACCTAAACAAGACACCTATTTCTATTTAGGAGTAATACCCCAGGGGAGACGTCCCCAGTGACCTGGGGGTTTGAGAAGGCTAAAGGCAAGAGTATCAAGAAAGTCCCACCCCTCTCACAGGTCACTCTTGATCAAAAGTTCTAAAGGGTTTAAGGGATGAAGAAAAGCAATATTTCAGTGTACCTACCCAGAACAAGACAACAAGAAAAATACTATTTGCAAGTACCATATGATGTTAGTGCTTCACAAAACCCTAGACTTTTGATAAAAGGAACAAGCTGATGTAAAAGTTGAAGCAACAGAAGTATTTATAACAGCAATGTATATATAACAATAGCTTCACAATTATGCCTCAATAAAGCTTCAAAAATGACCAAAAATGATAACATAAACTTGACAAAGTGATAGCAATTGTCAAAAGCAATGATGGCAATGTATAATCAGCTTTAAAACTTGCTTTTAAGGTGAATTTGTTGTTGTTATGGATGGCTGTAGCAATCTTTTGCAACAACAGAAAATTAGTTAGTGGGTTAGTCTAATCTAAAGTTAGAAGTAGTTAGTAAAGGTCTTAAGGTAGATGGTTTAAGAGTTGTTTTAGTCAATCAATCACTTGCAAGGTATGAGCTAGTGCCTTTTAGGGTAAATGGAATCAATGTTGCAGCGGCAATTCTTAGAGGGAAACAACAAATGATAATAGGTGAGCTAAAGAAAAAGGGAGGATGATTGAGGTGTTAGTAACCTAAGGCCTCAATATCCAAAACCCTAGAAGAAAAAATACTAGGAAGTAGGTAACCCTAGGCCCTAGCGATTTCCTTCTTCTTTAGGTCAAGCTTGAAATAAATGTATGAAGCTTAAAGAGGTGATGATACTAGAGTGCTACTAAGGTAGGGCTCTAGTATATCCTTCAAGGGAGGTGTCTTCTAGCAAAATCAAGTAGGTGAAGAGTTATAAAGAAAAGGACAATAACATGTGCTTTTCTCCTAGGGTTTCACACTAGCAATTTCATAATCTTATAAATGAACAAGTAAATGCACCATAACCATTCAAAATAAAGAAGGATTGCAGATTTCTACTTACTTCACCAACAATAATCTAGCCACAAACCCTAGTTGAAAACTTTCCACAATGAAAATGCAAAAATACACCAAAAGAAGCCTCCTCCAAGAGTTGCACGGCACTTAATTTCAGCGAATAAACCTTAAAAGAGGCCGAATTTCAGGCCTCACACTTATGTGAGTGAAAGATAAAAATTTAAGAGATTTTTCCCTTATTTATACAATACAAGTGACCTTTAATTACATTTTAGGTCAAAAAAGGCCGACATGGCCAGTTTACATCAAAAATCTAGTTTTACATAAAAATGACAATTAAAATCCTATTTTTGTCTTTTAGGGATGACGTCATGCCCCTCCTAGGGTGACGTTAGGCCCCTTCTTGGAACGCTAGGCCTCCAAAGTGAAACGTTAGGCCTCAAAAGGCCTCAGAAGCTGCCACATGTGCCAACCAAGCCGTCCTCATGCCAAAACCCCAACCGGATGACATCAAGGCTCCAAATGATGACGTCAGGGGCCTTCAAGGGCCAACGTCATGGTGGGAGGGCAAGACCCCCCTAGGTCTAGGCCTGCCAAAGTGTCTCGGGTGGAACGTCCTCCCTTCTCTTCGGTGCAAGCCTCTGGTATCTCTCTGCCCCTGGCTAGGGTCACAACATCCATCTAGTGGGCTTTTAGCCCCATGGAGATCTGAACTAAGCATCCCCCCATATGTACATGTCCATCGAGCATGATCCTGCAGCAACAACAAGTACGTCCTCCATGGACTCATAAGTCACAAGGATCATAGCAATGCCAAGCACTTCTAATAATCAAGTTACCCAAACATGTGCATCAAACCCCCCTTTACCCAAACAAATGCTCAAAGACGTTATGTTATTTAACAAGCCAGGTTTGGAGAGGGTCTCAAGATATCCTATTGGGCTAATCCTCCTCAGGTGTGGGGTGTTTCCCAGGCGAAGACCAATCTAGGTCATGTAAATGTATGAGATGGTGTAGGGAATGTTTGGGCAAGGGGTGCAGTGATGACAGGGAAATGTAGGTCTTACCTGTGGGTGCCTTTGTAGAGGGTGAGTTGCACTTTGTCATGGATGCAATTGTTTCCTAACCCATTCAATGCCTTTTACTCTTTGTCTTATTGCATTTTATTTTCAAGAGAATGGTTGGAGGACACTGTCCTAGCATGGTGACCAGTGGTGACAGTGTTACCCACAAGCATTTCACGAAAATGAGAAGGTTGGCTCGTGATGAAACCCCCTTTCTCTTGGCTATGCCACCAAGAGCCACTACCCCGGCTTGGTCACCAAATGAATAGTAGTGTCATACCGCTACATGCCCATGGCCCTACTAGGCCGACTCATGATGAGACCTCCTATCCACCAACTAGGCTTTGAGTTTTATTTTATTTTACAGATCCAGTTTTATTTTATTTTACAACTAAGAAGCATTTTATTGCTTTCTCGAGAATCCCTAGGCGAAGCATCTCAAGGTTTCATATCTTGGATTTTAACTTTTTCCTGCTACTTTTACCCTCTAGGCCTTTAGCCCCTTCTTCCCACAAGGCAAGGTACAACCCTTACTAGCTTCGCAAACCCAATGCCCAAACCAATGTAGGGGATAGATGAGAGGGATAATGATGAAAAGTGGTAACTATAGAGGGAATGAACGATGACCTTTCATAGACCCACCCAGTGACAACTCATCCCTAAGGGAACCAACTTACTAGGGCACTTTGTCATCCTCCCCAGGTATGGACAAGTTAAAAGGCATAATTTCCAAGCAAACGTCATGAAACAAAAGAGAATTCAATGCACATATTCAAATGTTTTAAGAATCAGAGTGACACATACCATGATACCCGGACTCATTACCTCATGGAGCAAGACCACTGCTACTTCAAAACCAGGCCGATGGGATGGATGTTGCTGTTGCTGATAGATAGGCCCTGAAGAAAAGATGGGCCCTCCAGGGCCAAGCTCAAGTCATATGGCTTTCGGTACTCCATGTCTAGGACCTGTGGGCCTCAAGACATAATCTCCTTAGTTATCCCTAGGATAGGAGATAACAGGCAACATATATTAGTCTTAGAAGGCAGCAAAAATACACCAACAGTGTTGGTGTATATCAGTCCAAAAAGACAGCGAAGTTACCCTGCAAACAGTACTGATATATATCAGCATAAAAGGCAGCAAAGGAGTCCTAAGGCAGCGTATGAATTCTGTCCACAGTGCTGGTATCTAACAGCATAATAGGACAGCAAGGTCTCCCAGTATTCTACAGGTCATACAGTCAGGACAAAGTGACTTTGAAAAGCTCTTTAAGAGCAGAATTTCATGGTGGATGCTTGTAAGTGATCACACATTATATTTGCAATAAAAGGAGATTGTTTGTTGGGGGGTTTCTCCCTGTATAGGGTTTCCCCAGGGCACATGTGTTGTGAATTTTCATGTTGGTAAATCTATGGTTATTGTTGTTCGATTTTATGAACCATATTAATCTAAATACTTAAGTACAGTCAGAATTTAAAGAATTACCCACAGATCTGAAATCAAGCTCATAATTTAACAAGGACATTACATGCAATTGCTCCTAGGCTCTCCTGTTGGGTCAGGATTTTCCTTAGGCGAGAGTTTAAGTAATAGCAGGCCTAAAGATTGCCATCAACTCTAGCATTCAAAAATTGAATGTGGTGTGTGATTCAAAGAATGTTATAAGACATGTGGTCCTAAATAGTAAATACCATCCCAGTTGACAATATTTTGGCACCAGTGTTGGAATGGGCAAAGCAATTACTTTCTTTCAAGTTCTATGGGAGAATAACTCGTTATCAAATGGTCGTGCTCCTCAAGTCACTTCTTTAAAAGTGGGGGGCATTGTTATCAATGGCAAGTTATACAATCAACCAATCCCTTAACATTTTCATGGACGACATGGCACGTATCAAGCATTTAAGGAGGCACATGGAAAATCATAAGGTAAGTCCATCTTATGGCAATGCACGCTATGAGAAGGGACTCCTCCCATCTACTCACATGCCTATACACCTAGCTCCACACGAATTTGAATCCATGGGAGGTAATTCTCCTCAGCATTGTGGGATTATGGCTATGTGGTTTAGCTTACCTGTGTGAAGGTTTTGGTTTGCAGGTCCAAAACTTGGTCTAGTGAATTCTAGTATTTTGATCTGGCTTGCGTGCATGGTTCTGATTTGTATATTTTCTGAGGTACTATGAGGCTGCCAACTGAGGTCTGTCTTTGACCTTAGTTTGGCTCTAAGTTTCAACTCTGTGGCTATCCCTTGCTGTTGTTTTAGGACAGCAAACAGTCACCAAGTTTCAGCTCAATATTTTGATGGTTAAGTGTCCTTTTGAGGTGCCCTTGCAAGTGTTTTCTTTACTCAATGTTAGCACATGCAATATACATCAAAACAAATAACACTACCTCTAGATCTTTTACCTTTAAAATGTTGATCTACACTTATAAGCATGCATGAAATTGACACATGTTTTTGGTCAACATGACCCTGGAAAACCCCCCCATGGGGAAAACCAGTTTGGAGCAGATATATATAGAAGGCCTCAAAGCAAAATTTACAACACAGGAAACATATACAAGTGAACCTGGTACAATAGCAACCACTCTCGGATGCCTTGGAATTCCTTGAAGACCTCCCCACAAGCCTTGTGAAGTAAGGCACCCCTTGCCTTAGTGTGCCTTTCTTCCTTTGCTTGCCTTTGTCTTTATCTTGATGCCTTTGCTTTGACTTTGCTCTTGCTTGATCTTTGCTCTTGCCTTGCCTTTGTCTTGCCCTTTGTAGTAGCTCCCTCCTCTCAAGAAAACCTCCCACAAGATGATGGTGCGCCCCTCTCCTCAAGTGCACCCCCTCCTCAAGCAAAACACCACAAATAGCGCCCTCCTTCACCCTTGCACCCTCTAAGCTCTAGAGTGCGCCTCTCCAAGGTGAATGGATCTCTCCTCAAGATAAGGGCCTCTCCCACACTAGAATGCGCCCTCCAAACTCTAGAATGTGCCCTCTCCTCTAGCATGTGTGCCCCTCCTCCATAGAATGCGCCCTCACTCATAATGGCTACCTCTATAGCTCTAGAGAGAGCCACAACCAAATGAATGAGCCTCCAAGCAATGGACAAAGCCTCCTCTACTAGAAGTGCGCCCTCCTCACAAAGTTGCGCCCCTCCTCTAGTAAATGCGCCCTCCACTACAAGATGTGCGCCCTCTCTAGGATAGTAGCCAAGCCTCCATGGAAGACTTCTCCAAGCAACCTCAACTCAAGCAAATGCTTCCTCCTCAAACCCTCAAAGAAGTGCGCCCTCCTCTCCTCAAGAAATGTGCCCAAGCTCTCCTCCTCTTCTCCTCTTCTCATAAGTGAAGAATGAATCTCATAAATGCACTATACCTCCTTTAGCCTCCTTTGTCCAAACCCTAAAAGATCAATGGCCTAGATCCAATCTAGCCAAGTCTAATCAATGGGTGAGATTCAATCCCTAATCTCACTTAGGAAACCCACTTTCCTTAGTTTGCTTTATGTCTATTAATTCACCCACTTTGTGAATTAATTGTCACTTTAATGACTTAAGTGACATATTTCACTTTTGACTTAAATCTCCTAAGTCAAAGTGAAATTAGAATCATAAAGTAAAGTAACAAGGGTAATAGTCTCCCCCTTTGTGTTTAGAGACTCATAAACACATGGGGACCACTTTCCAAGGTACCCAAATCTCAACATCATTCTCTTCTAGAACACAGGTAAGCTGCCAACTTTGCCTTACATTTTTTCTAAAAAGAGTGTAGTAATTGGGATTGTCTCAAGCTTCAGTTCAGAGGATTTTGTCTTTGTTTCAGTCTCTCATTTGAGGGGATCTATTCTAGCTCTCTTTGAATTCGATTCCTCTTTGCGCACTCTTGTTTTTCTAGGTAAGTGCTCCTTTGATTCTAACTTCGGTCAAGATTGTTTAAGGGCTCTCTGGGTGTGGAAGGATTTATGGGTGGCTCTTTCCATTTCTGGGTGGTTTGTTTTTATATGGTGCCCTTTGGGCCCCAATAGTTCATCTTCAAATTCACTGTGATATTCTCTATTTATTTCAAAAAGTGCTTCTTTGTGTGGTGTTTGTCTGGACCGTCTAGAGTCTAGCCAAAATTCGTTCTGGATTTCAAGGGCATCAATAGAGAAGCACAGGCAAGACATTGCAGGCAGTAATGGGAATTTTGTTTGTATTTGATCTTGGACTGTCACAGTGCACAGATGGATTATAGGGATTCACAGGCGATTTGATGCGCATTGAGAGGCCATGAAGACATTATTCATGGTAACAAAAGCTCCATCCTTTCAACTAGCACAAAAATTCATGAGCAAGATCAACATGTCACTACCCAAATTGCTACAATTATGGGCACTTTGGTTCAATTGAAGCATCAGATTATAGTTCTGGAGGTTGAATGCAATTTGCTTTGGAACATGATCATTAATTTGACTAAGGGTGAGCAATTTGGAGAATCCAATCAGGTGTAGTCTGTCAATTCAAATCGTGGGGGACCAAGGGAAGATAAAACAGTGCACCAGATCCTAAAGAATGTGGAAATTGTCAAATTGGATTTGGACTTAGCTAAAGAAGCACTAGAAGAAGCAACAAGCAACCATGCCTTTTTTTAAGTCTGTATGTTTTACAAAGTCTATTAGGGTCCTACCCTAACCCCCTTACTTAGATACTTTATTAATGTATGAGGCATTCTTCCTTGAATAAGGCCCATTAAATAGTTAGTTAATAGTCACTCATTGTAAAAAGAATCATTTTTATAAATAAGGCCCAAATTAGTTGGTTGGCCCTCATTATAAGGGGCCCATAGGTAGTTAAGATTCTCTATGGATAGCTATATATTGAGAAGAAGGTTATGTAATGTTCTGTCAAGAATTGTTATTGTATTTGGAGCATTGTTTTTGGAGGTTGCCCCCTTGAAGAGGCAAGTGAACATAGCTCTCTATTTTTTATTATAAAAGAGATCTCTCTTAGGATTTATCTCTCTTTTCTTCTGTGTTCTTGGGTTTTGCACTACATTTTATATGATTGCTCTTAAAGTTTTGGAGTTACGTACACTACAAGTGGTATCAGAGATCTTTCTATGGCATGAAGTGGGAGAATTTTTGGGCACAAAGTGGGATTTTTTTTTCTTTCTGATGATTTTTTACGGAAAAAAGAGGGCAACAACATTCAAGTCAATTTCTGAAACTTTATGTACAAATATCTGCCTTCAAGTCAATATCGGAAAAAAGAGGGCAAAATAGAATTTCAGCCTTGTTTGCTCTTTGGAAACTCTGCTACAAATATTTGTTTGAGAATGAGGTGAGTTCTTTGGTTGCTTTTTGTTAGGGGTTTTGTTGATTAAGGATGCCAAACTGTTAGATTCTATAGCCTATTCTGATTTCATAGTTGTTATAGTTCCCTTAAGGAAGAGGATGTAATTTTCATCATATAAACCCTTCCGCTTTCCTTTTTGTTGTTGTTGACTTAAATAATTTATGTGAATATAAGAAGTGTCTTTTACAAAAAAAAAGTGTCAAATTACTACTGTGCAAATACTAGTGACTATGAATTCAAATGCAAAACAAACTCAATGTAAGAAATTCTTAATCGGACACAATAAGACACAAAGATCTATCCTAGAGAAACCCAAAGTAGGAAACTCCAACTCAAAATGGCTTGTTGGACTCTTTATTATTCTCAAGGCAAGTTACAAATTACAAAGGGCTCAATTTGAGCTTGTACTCTTGCACCAATGGCTCAAAAGCTACAAGAATAGATTACTGCCTCTATTCTACATTCACCTTCCCCGCAACTAGACTTGGTTCTCTCTTTGGAAACTATCGTTGGGCTAAGTCTCTTCAATTCTCTCTCTCTCTCTGCAATTTCTCCTCTGCAACTTCGGACACTAGAATCGACCTCCTTCTCTGTCAAAACGCCCTTCTCCTCGTCAACTCCAACTTTATCTCTTTCCTTCCAAAAGGCCAAATGACCCAATAAGATTCAATTATGTAAAGCATAACAGCGTCACTTGCTTGGAGTCACTGTGGCTTCATGTTGCGTGAGGACGTCATGATGCATTGATATTCTAGCTAGAGTTCAATCTTTGTGGTCTAGAATGTTGAGGTGTTATTGGTGCCAAGAGGTTTTCCTGTACTTCTATCATATCTCTTGAAGCATGGGGATTATGGGAACCCAACCTTGCAATCCCCTCATTCCCCTCGAGGTGGTTGGTGATTAATGGTTACTACTTGAGGATTCATCCAGGTACTTATCAAGGAGCTATGCACAAATTTTCTCACTCCCCTCGTCTCTTGTTCTAGAACATTTTCAGTGCCTCCTGTGCTCAACATTTCCATGAGAAGCTCTCAGGCTCGTAGCTAGGAGGTTTTGTGGAATGGAGCTCCCTAAGTCTATTTCTAGCTCTCGTTCTCGTGATGGACCACTGCGACTATTTTTTGGGTATCATAAGGGATGTTAGGGAAGTCCATTGTTGTGCACAAAATGTGAAATTTCTCTAAACCCAGTTTATTAAATCAATTAAACTTCACTTATAACTGATTATACGAGGTTTTCTTTTACAAATAAACAACGCACAACAGAAAATAATAACCAAGAACTTAACAGTAAAAGATAACAGTAATCACATCACATGTACACAAGTATTTTTGGACAATCGTCCCTGGAAAAACCCTGGAGGGAAAACCATTGCAGCAGATTTGGAGATTTTTATTATTCAACAGGAAAATATAGAGATCTCTTACAATAAAATCGGCCCATCCAAAATACCAAGGAAAACCTCAGCGTATCCCCTCCTCAACAGATGTACGGCCCTTCTGCAAATCCCCCTAAACCAAATCGTGCCAAAAGACACCCCTGCGTGAACCTCTACGTAATCGTACGGCTGCCTGCGTGGGTACTGCATCACTTAGTACGGCGGCTCTCAAATACAATGTTGAAGATGTGTGTCAATCTCAATGAAGAATCCTCCTCTATCTCCCTGCAAACCCTCTCTCACAAACCCTCAATCGATCTCTCTGAAAATCAATCTCCTTAATGCTCAAATGCGCCCCTTTAGCCAAGTCGATCTTCCCTTATACTTCATTAAGCAAGTGAAAACATAATCTCAAAATGATTGATGGTTGAGATTAACTCTCTCCCTCATGATGAGATCAATGGTCAAGATTAAGAGACCACAACTAACCTTAGAAAAGGTGCTCAATAAAGTCAATTGAAGAATATAACACATCAATAGTTTAATTAATCACTTGACTAATGTTTCATTGTCCCCCGCCATGCTAGGACGCTGCAATGTGTGGAAGACCTTCCTTGCTACATTCTCAACACAAAAATGCTCCAAGGAAGTGGCAGGCATGAAGGCGAGTATGGTGGTCACTGGTGGCCTTAGAGTAGGCATAATGTGGCAGTGTTAGGTTGAATTGAACTTTCGGGAAGCCAACAAGGCTGAGGACCACCTCTATGTGGAGGCAGCAAAGCACATATTGTCTCTAAGAGATTGGGAGCAAGAATCCACAAGTTCACTCACCATTCTCAAAATGAGAATCTCTGAACTGGAAGCGGCCCTCACCACTATTCGGGACCTGCTTCTTCAAATCACCAGCCATGTAAATCTGCCCCTTCAAGAGATGTTTCCGGAAGGCTCTGTTAATCATGCGACAATGGAAGGATCTAGCAGCCAGCCAAGTGGATTTGGTGACCAGTCTTGAATGATTTCTTTTCAATTTAAAGTTAGAGTATGGTTTGTCATAATCTTTTACTGCTAGGACAGTTTTATCAGATTTTATAGATGCAACTTTTGATGCAGGAAAACTGTCTTATTTTTTAGTTTCCAAATGTAAGGGTTATCTCTGTTCTTTATTTCTCTGCTGCTAGTCGTAGACGAATCCAAGTTGTATTGAGGCTGTACAGGTAAAGCCATAGCCAGTTTTTGAGCAATATAAATACCCACTCCTTGTTTTTTAAATGTGCTTGGAAGGACCATGAAATCATTTTTTTTGCACGTGTGCAAGGGCGCACATATTTTAGAAAGGGACACTGTCTATTATCTACACAGAGACTCCGAAATTTCTCAAAAACAAAATGGGCTTGGACTTAGCAGATTTATCAAAGCATTCATTAAATAGGTTTTGGGTGCAATATCGTCACCAGTGGTGTGCACAACCCAGAAAGATAACATTACAGTGCTTATCTAGGCTGATACTCATGAAAGATGATGTTTAGATATAACATGAGATTTTTCTTGACATTCTTTGGCAAGTTTTTAGGAAACTTTAGTTCAGACAAATTGAAGCTTAGCCCCCACATGACAAATGCTGTCACGTGAAAGTTTCATATAATGAAGCATTAGGCTGAATCCCAAAAACTATGGCTCTCAAATATGGAGGAAACCACAAAAATAATTCATTTCGGTTGTAAACTTGTGCACAAAGTTGGTTTTATCCAATGACAAAATTACTGATTGCATCCTTTGAGATAACTAGTTTCATACTCATAACTCGCAGAAAGAAAACATCTTACAATTGAATGTACCCACTTGAAGATCCCAACCCAACCACCTTGATCAGTGAAAAGGAATATTTGCCTCATTTTCTATTTGATGTATTGTGAATTTTGTTCTTATTTTGATAATTAGGAAAACAAAAACATTATACTTTACCAGTCATGTATCCAATCAGCAGGCTCTGCATTTAGAAGGCTGAACGAAAGAGTAGCAGTCCCATCTGCTGCAAGGGGCATAGCCTCGCCCTTCTCATTAGTTGTTCCAAATCCCTGTCCACGACCAGAGACAACAATTCCACCACCGATGAAGTACTTGACAACAACTTCCCCAATCAAGGGAACAACTGAGTCTTTAAACACTCCATGAACCCAAGCGTGACGATGCTTCCCAATGACAGTTCTATGGGAATGTTTGTCTCCGTTTCTTTCCCCCGTCACTAAAATCGTGTACCGTCCACCATTGGCATCTGACTCACGGGGTGAATAAGATTGTAGCAATTCATCAACAAGAATGTCATCCGATAAATCCTTAATTGAGGAGGACAAATAGTCCATCAACCCACAAGGCCAATGTGAAGAAGAAGTTCCTTCAACTGCTCCAATTCTCAAGCACTTGACCATAGAATCCAAGCTCACCGTAACCACATAATCGTTCCCACAACCAACATGGTCAAGACCATCTTTATTTATCCTGTTTTGCACTTCCTCAGAAATTAGACCTCTTATTCTTTCTAAGTGTTGCTTCACCACTAAATCATCGTCGGTTTTGAAGTTTAACTGGAGCAGTATTATATCAAAATGGCATGGAAGCACCACAGGCTCGGATTTCACACTGTTTGCCAGAGAGTCTATGCCTTCAAATGGAAGATGTGCTCTGTAAACTTCGGTTGATTTTAGGCAGATAGGTAGTCCTGGAAGTGGAAATCACGCCCATCAACATCACATACTCAATAATAAGTCCCAATATGTAGGGAAGGCTCCATTTCATTTGATATATTCGTAAACAATTTTTTACAAGACAGGAATGAATTCGTACTATACACTATCACAGAAATTAGTTTAACATTAAAATTTGTGGCCAAACGCCCTAATACAATCCATCCGAACCCATATCACATTCGTAAATTTTAGTGGAGTATAGATCTGTAAAAAAGATAGCAGAATAGATTTGTTACCTATAATGAAGGAAATAAGAACAGAGATTGTGAGAGCCAGACGCTTGCGGCCTGGTTTCGATGTTCTGGTAACCTCTCCCGCCATCATTATTCCTTCTTCCTCCTGTCCTTAGTAAAATCAACTTCTGCCAGCTTCCATTATTTCATTACTCTGATTTTGAGTTGAGGATTTCTTTGTAAAGGGAACAAATAGAACCGTGAAGTACATAATATTTGACCTGGCTTTCGTTTGTTGTTTCATTTCATAGGGTCTATTTCGTTTGTTGTCTCCCAATGCTCCTTCGTATATTGTATTACTTTTGAATACTTCTTTATAGATATAGTATATGGGCTTCTCCAAATTTGTTGTCCTATAGGTTGGAAAGATTTAGTTGAACTCCAATCAGAATATCTAAAGTGAGGTTCAAAAACTCTTACACCTTAATTATGAAAATTTTAACAACATTATTGAGCAAGGGTTCCCTACAGATTGGACAACGAGCCTAGCAATACCGTTTTTCAAGGGTAGGGATGTCAATAATTCTTCCAACTATAGGACCATAATGATAAACCCCTTGTTTGCAAAGTTATTTGGAAGTATGCTAGAAAATAGAATCAGCAAGTGGGCGGAAGAAGGGGATAAGCGTGCTAAAGGGCAAGCAGGTTTCAGACCTAAACACTCAACGATTGATCATAGTATAGCTCTAAGGCACATCATTGAAAAACTGTGGGAGAAAAAAGAGGAAGCCTTTTGTTGCTTTGTCGATTTCAAAAAAGCTTTTGACACGGTCCCTAGAGATAAGCTTTGGCATAGAATGGAGGAACTTGGGGTTCTTATACATCTTAGAGCAGTCGTCCATAGGCTATATGAGGAGGTTAAAGTCAAAATCAAAACGTCAGCTGGTATCTGTGAAAGTTTTAGGAGCGATATCGGGGTCAAGCAAGGGTGTCCATTGTCCCCTACCCTTTTTGGTTTATATATAGACAAACTTGAAGAGTGGTTAAACTTAAAGGAGGGTGATGGTGCTCTTTTGGGTGATTTTGTGATAAGGTTTATTTTGTATGCAGATGACCTTATTTTGATTGCTAAATCCGCTCTTGGGTTGCAAGAACACTTAATTTCCCTTTAGCGCTTTTGTAGTACAGTGAGGATGCAAGTCAATACTAGCAAGACGAAAGTGGTAATTTTTTCTAGAAAAAGAAAACATAAGCAACATAAGTTCTACTTTGAAGGCAACACTCTTGAAGAAGTGACAGATTACAAATACCTCGGAATTGACTTCAACAAAATCTAAGTTGGGAAGGTTGTAGAAAGAAAAGAACTTTGGGAGGTTAGAAAGCGTTCTATGTTTTTCAAAATAGGTGCAAAGAAGCATAGCTACAGGATTGAAAGATTATGCAAACTCTCTTTGGGCTTTTAGTGATCTCGGTGGTTATATATGGTTGTGAAGTGTGGGCCAGTAGCACGTCTGACTTACAATGGAAGCAAATTGAGAGAAGATTCAAAAACGTTTGATCACAAACAAGTTTAAAATTAAAAGTTATGTCCCTTATGATATCATGTTGAGTGAAATGGGGGCTACTCCTATTGAAGCAATTGCTATGGTGTGTCTCATAAGATATCTCAAAAAAATTGAGCAAATGGAAGACAGTCGGTGGCCTAAGATCGTCTTCAATGACATATTGTGCAAAAGAAAGAAGATGTGTATGCGACAAAATATTAAATGGCTTAATAAATGGGATATCCACTTGAACAGGTGCCCTACGAACAGTAAAGAGATAAAGGCTTTTGTTATCGATAGGTTCCTCAAGCGAACTTGGGATAAAGGGCTCGGAAGAAAGGAAGAGTATTATATTGAAGAGTTTAACCCCACATACAATCATCATCAAAAAGCGTACATAGGGGCCAATATATCTTGGAGAGCCAAAATGCATATTGCCCAATTAAGAACCAATTCACATCAACTTTGTTGTGAAACTGGGCGTTGGAAAAGACCAAAAGAAGCCTAGGAAGAAAGGGTGTGTGTGTTCTACACCTCTGGAAAAGTGGAAACAAAAAAACATTTCATTTTAGAGTGTGAAGCCTTCAAAGACAGTAGGGACAACTATATAAGTATCTTGACAGCTAGTTCTTGGAATAACTTATTCAGCGAGGGGACGGTGGAAAAATTGAGGGAGCTCATCATCAAGTTGAACAGGAAAAGGGTTGAACTGCAGAAATCAGTGTGTGAAGCGGTCTGTCCCATAGGCTATTGTTAGTCTCATGGACGTTAAAATTGTTTTCTTTATTTCTTTCTTTCGCTTACTTTATTGTTTCACATGAATAGTAAGAAGAGTGGGTTAGTTTGATATGATAATATATAATAATAATAATTTAATTTTAAGGTTACAGTAAAGTCGAACATTAAATTGATGCATGAAATTTTTTTATTTGTAGGATAAGGGATCTCTTTCGTGCAAGGATTTGATTGCTAATGATTATAACTTTATAAGAGGAAATACATGTTCTTAACCATTAAACCCACTTAAATTGTACATAACCCATTGGAATTGTACATTGAGGTATTCATAAAATCAATGACATTTTCATTAACAAAATTGTCAATTGATTGTTAAATAAGTAATAAAAATTCATTACTCTAAATATATGGTATTTTGAAATTGTTTTCAAGACTATGAAAAACTTGTGTACTCAAAAATAGTATAGTAACATTTTTATCATGTTGTGACATATGCGCAGTAAAAATGAAAAGCCTAATACCAAAGTAAATGGCATTTTGGAATTATTTCTACGATATTTAAAAACCTCATATGCTAAAAATTAGTTAACCCATATTGGTTGTGAGGTTTGGTCCATAGTAAGATGTAAGTCTCGATATGCTTTGACCTGTATGCCAATGGGATTGCCCACGGGGGTAGTGATCCAAAATGGATCATTACATAATTTGTCATCTGTTTTGGTACTTTATGGGTGGAAAAATTGGAGGAAATAGCTTGCAAGGCCCATTTTAGGAGTGGGTCCCAATTTGGGGTCCGAAAAATTCTAGATCTAATTTGAGGCATCAAACGACACTTTTTAGGGTCAAAATTCTATAAGCATAGTTCCAGCCCCTCGACTTTGATCTACACACTGAAACCTTTCCAACGATGTGGGAATCACCTCAATCGAAGTTTGTATGCAGAAGTTATGCCTACCACAAGTTGACCACCATGGTATCTAGTGGATGACATGTCAACCCCCATTACTCACACATGTGGGGAGAGTTATGTACAGACTTTCAAGAAGATTCTAGAGGGTCCAAAAACCTAACACTAATCAAGGGTTGAGGCATGCAAAAACCTTAGCCCTAACCCCAAATGGCTATCAGACTATGTTAAATATTGGGTTGTTGGGCAAGTTAGGGATATTGTTCTTTTGGTATTGTTATTGTTCCAAAGTTGAGCAGAGCTTCTAGGAATTGGATATCAAAGCATAACAAAGGAGGCAGAAGAATGCGTAGCAGTCATTCAATCCATAGTGCCCATGGCAACTCCATAGTGCCCATGGAAACTCCATAGTGTATGCCCCTTTCTTTGCACTTGCATTTCATAACTAGGAAATAAAGAGCAGAGCATAGGCCTCACCTTCTAGCTGAGTTTTCTCATGTATTGGGTTTCCCAAGATACATTTTGTGTTCATTTGTGTGGATGGTGTGTTCATTTGCTTGTTTCTTTCATTTCAATTTTAGCTATTTCCGTAATTTTCAGCACTACACTAATATAAAAGTAATGAGATCTAAGGTAATAAATTGCATAATAAAAGATTTCAAAATATCGTAAGATCCGTTGTGACGAATTGTTCTAGTGGAATATCCGCAGTAGTTTAGTGATCATATTAGTATTAGAGCAGTTTTCTTTGGGGTTTGGTTGGAAGTTGCAAGATCTAGGAATTGGCTTATGAAGGAAGTCTTGAAACCGTACCCATGGTCAACGAGTCTAGTCATAACAACCCTCGATGTAAGACAGAGGATAGATTTTCAAAGATGGAAGAATAAGCCTCTAATAACTTTCTCATTGTGACCCTCCTCATGGCAGCTCTAGAGAACAAATTTGGACCTTTTGGGGAGATTGGTGTCTCTAACTCAAAAGTTGGATCAGATGAGAAATCAAGAGATAATAAAGACCCGTAAAAGGAGCTGAAGTGGAGTTAGAGAAAGAGCAACCAAGTTCAAATGCCATCACTTCTTCACGGTCTCTATTTAAAATGGACGTGAAGGTGGACATCAAACCTTACCAAGGCAAGATTGATGTTGTTAAGTTGAATCATTGGTTGTGACAATTAGAATATTATTTCGGTATCCATAGCATGGGAGAAGAGCAAAATATTTCATTAGCTCGACTAAAATTAGAGGGTCATGCCCTAACTTGGTGGGAAATCCACATGGAGACACTTAGGCTAGAGGGTGATCCCCCAACAACTAAGTGGGAGGTATTTAAAACCCTCATAAAGACCTAGTTCTACCCTGTTGGGAGCAATGAACCAACAAGAAGGCAAGTAGGGAGTCATGAATTGATAATATTTTATTATTAATTTCCAAGTGTCCTTATCCCAAGCCTCTTGTCCTTATTTTATGTTCCCCAATTATTATTATTACAAAGCTTGTGGGAAGGGCATGTGGTTCTTGTGCAAGTATAGAGTGCATGCAACCTCAAGAAAGGATTCTTTCCAATTTTTTTGAGGGGGGAACTGTCGTGGTTGGAATTTATTCTCTAATTTTTATGTTGGTGGGAGAGGATGTTCTATTGCCATAGTATTGTTGCTACAAATTGCAACCATGGAATTATGTGGAATCCATGATTGTGTCAATGTGTTATTTCAAGGATCAAGAGGAATTGAATTACAACTGAGTTTTTCCTTACTTCTAGTATTAGAGATTTCTTAGCTACCTATGGGGGAGAATTATAGGGAAGTGGGATATTCTTAGGGATTGTTTAGCAGTGAAAGGGATCCCATTCCTTGTGATGTGCAAGGATGAAGGGGAAAGAGAGGTTGGAAAGTGGGACTATTGTAGAAATAATGGGTAGAAAGGTAATTCCTCGATTGTAATAGTTAGTTGTTGAGACGAAGAAGGAAAACCATAGCCATACCCAGTAAATTCACCCTTGTTATTTCATTACCTGCCACAGGGGTGGCACCTACTTGAGCTAGTGCTTATGACTAGGAGGAAAAATGTTCCCATGCAATTATTTCCCCCAGTGCAAATCCTATAATAGATAATCTAGTATTTATTGTTATGTGTCGATGACTATATTGTGTTATTGTAAATGAGAAATATGTGCTTATTTGGTGAAGTCTTGAGGCTGGAAATTAACATTAGCTCAGGATTGTAGCTCTAGGATGTTTGGTAATCATTTATATGTGAATTGTAAGGCTATTTCAACCATATATTGATAATTCTACCTTTGTCCTGTAAATTGATTTTCAGCCATGTCAATTCATTGTAATAGTCTTGTGGGTATGCCAAAAGGGGTCATAACACATGAACACAATGTAATTATATGTATATGAAAGAACGATATAAAAAAAATATTGTAAATGCATATGAATGTTGTTGTAATTGTCCATGCACCAACTATTAGTATTCAAAGTATGAGAAAAGATATGTTTATGTGTTGAGATGGTTGAATGTGCTCATGGGCTATGGAGTAAATGTTTATGAGAAATGTATTTCCACTATTGGGTTTTATTGCCCATAAATTATATGTAAGAATGTTGATCATAGCTTAATTAAGAAAGTGGGTACATTATAACATAAGCTAGAATGTAGATGAAAAGATTATTTGTACTGCAATGCAAAAGGAGGTGAACATGAGTAGCCTTCATCACAAGGAAGAGAAGGAGATGACTAAAATCTTCTATATTGAGATTCAGGTCAAGGAGACAAAGGTGGATGCTCTGTTTGATTTCAATTCACAGGCCAACCTTGTAGCAGAAGATCTAGTCAAGCTTGGATTGGAAGTTCATGATCATCCTAACTCATATCCATTGAGATGGGTAAATAAGGATGTAGAGCTCAAGGTCACAAAACAGTGTAAGATCAAATTTGCTACAAGTACAAACTATATTGATGAAGTGGAGATAAATGTAGTACCACTTGATGTGTGTGGTGTGGTGTTTGAATCCCCTACATGTATACGAGGGATGCAATCTTCATGAGGAGACCAAACTAGTACTGCCTAAATAAGGATAGGAAGTCTTTCATCGTCAATGCAAAGAAAGGTAAATCCAAGCTCTCTTTAGTAATTGCTAATGAAGCCAAAAAATTGATCAATTGTAGTAGGAAGCTTGCATTACTTTTCCTAAGAGAGAATCAACTAGGTGATGAATTAGTAAAAGTAAAGGCACCGCTAGAGGAATGTACAAAAGAGCATAAACATTAGTTGGAGGAGTTATTATAGACATATAGAGAAGTGTTTCAGGATCCTAGAGGGTTACAACCTAAGAAGGAAGTGGAGCATGAGATGCATTTGTTGCCTAACTCCCCATTGCCAAATATTGGGCTATACAGGTAGTCCATCCTTGAAGAGGATGGAGTAAAGAAACACTTGTAGTAGCTACTAGAGTAGGTAGTAAGATGACCAAACACCTCACCTTGTGGGTCACCTAATTTCATAGTAACCAAGAAGGATGGGACTTGGTGAATGTGTATCGACTATAGAACTTTGAATAAGATTACCCTCAAGAATTGGTACCCTTTTCTCATGATCGATGATTTGTTGAATCAAATGCAGCATGCCAAGTACTTCAACAAGTTGAATCTCAAATCAGGATACCACCAGGTACGAGTTAAAGAAGAAGACAGTTGGAAGACCACCTTCAAGACAAAGCAAGGTCTATATGAGTGGATGGTAATACATTTTGGTTTATGTAATGCACCAACTACATTTATGTGTTCGATGAATGATGTATCACGTCCCTTTCTATATTCATTTATAATAATGTACTTGGATGATATATTGGTTTATAGATCTACTTGGGAAGAGCATATCTCACATCTAATGTCGGTGTCAGAGACTCTAAAAAAGCATCAATTTCTAGCTAACCTTAAGGAATGTGAGATTTCTTAACAATCATTGTTGTGTTTGGGGTATGCGATTGGTGAAGGGGAACTCAAAATAGATCCCACGAAGATGGAGGATATCCTCAGGTGGCCAATTCTTATTAATGTCATGGAATTTAGGAGCTTTGTTGGGTAGCGCAGTACCTATGAAAGTTTATAGCATCCTTTTCAGTTGTAGCTATGCCACTTCGTGCCATAACAACTAGTGGTAAAAGTTTGAGTGGGGGGAGAATCAACATAAATCTTTCGATGAATTGAAATGGAAGATCAATTAAGCATCGGTTCTTGCACTGCCTAATTTGTAGAAGCCTTTCTAAGTGGATACATATGTAAGTGGATAAGTTATGGGAACGATCTTGATGCAAGGAGGTAAGCCAATATGTTATCACTTTGAAACATTTCATCATGGAGTCCCGAACTACCATACATACAATAAGGAACTCTACACCTGTTTTAAGTTGTTAAGAAGTGGAAGCACTACATGATGACCAAGGAAACCATTATTGACACTAATCATTGATCATTATAGTATTTATAGGCCCAGAGTAAGCTTCAACAAACCAAACCCTATAAGTCGATGGGTTCTTTGCAATAGTTCCATCTAGCCATTAAATATAAGAAGGGCAATGCTAATAAGTTTGCACACATGCTTTCGAGACCATCCACATCCAAGACTATAGCTCTCAAAACTCTTATGCACATGGAGCCCGTTGACCCAATAATTGTCCCAAACTTATGAAATCTTGCAAAGAGTTGCAACACTAACTTTCCTATCATTCTTTCACTTTGCCAATGTATGACAGTGGTCCAATGAGTTTTAGAAGAATAACATTTTTGGGTCATAATTTGTGAAATATATGGAATCATGGAAAAACTTGTTGTGTTTTCACCATATGTTTGGTATGAAGTCACTACAATACATTGGGTGTTATATGTGTCAAAACCATTTGAAAAATGAATAATGGATATCTCACCTTTCAACATTGATTGACTTTGGTTGATATGTGTTATATTCCATATATTGTATGGCATGGTTATAAGTTATTTTACATGGCATGGTGTGCTACATGTTTAAGTGGTATGACATATTTGGCTTATAAATTTGAGAGTTGGTATAATATTTGAAAAACATATGTTTTGATAACATTGCATTATGGACAGACTATCCTTCTTTCTGCTCAAAGAACCTAAAAAACTCTTGCCCGAGCGCTTAGGGTTTAGTGTATGATGCATTGTGTCAATCTATGTCCTGGAACCTTCATACCACCTTTGTTCACGCCTGATGTAACCTTCCCTGCCATACTCCCTGACACAATAGAATGAAAGAACATGGAGGGGTGAAAGACCCCTCTTATCGGAATGCAGTAGCGAAGGAGACAGAAAACTCTCAAATGAGTCAATCGCCCTTCGAACCTCGCCGCATCTACGAGACCAATACCTGCATGAAGAGACTGATCGAGACAAAGGGACAGGAATGGATGCGGAATCGTCGCATCCAATAGCTTCTCGTATCTGGATACCCGGAAAGTGAATCCTATAGGCACCAGTAGCGCCAAAATATGTCATAAAATCAACTAGGGTAGGCGAGCATACCCAGTTCATGAGGGATCACACAGTCATTGGTAAATTTATATGACTTTGGCCTTTGGAAAAGGAGCTTGCACGATGGATCAAAGCCCGGTGGACTTCGAAAAGAGACTACGAGCTCCAGCTGAGATCCAAAGGGTTTTTCATTGTGATATTCTATAACTTGGAAGACAAGGACCACATCTTTGAAAGTGTACCATACTTCTACAACTTAGAGGGCATGTACTTACGCTTCTGGACAGATCACTTCAGCGCCGAACAAGAAGATTTTGCCTATGCCCCGGTATGGATTCAACTCTACTCCCTGCCTCAAGAGTTATGGTTAGAAGAGATTCTAATGGACATCGACAACACTCTTGTTAGACATGTTAAGTCCTCAGAGGCCACCAAGCAAAGAAAATACACATCTTATGCAAGAATTTGTGTTTACATGGACATATCCAAAGCTTTACCAGGCTCAGTCACCCTGGAATACCAGGATGAATAATGGGCCCAGACCATAGACTATGAACACATACCATTTTGTTGTAGGAAATCTCATGAACATGGGCACCTCTTTAGAGATTGCCCCCCTAAATGCTCTAGCCAAACCAAAAGATGAGGAAAAAATAAAATATGGGTTCACACGGGTCCATAATCACAAAAGGCAAATGCAGAAGAAACCTAACCAAGGAGGGGGGGTTAAAGAACTCCAATACCAACTCCTTTGACGCCCTCAAACACCTTCCAGAAGCAGAAGAGATAGAAAAACCTCACCTACCAACAGATCAAGGAAACACCAAAAGCAAGGACAAACACCATCAACAGCCAAGCACAAAGCAGATTATCATCCTAGATTCCCATGTCCTCTTGAACCCAGGAAAAGGCCCAGTAATGGAAGAGGACATTGTCATGGAGATGGATGAGCAGGAGCTATTAATCTAGATAATCCAGAAGAAGCGCTCAACAAAAATGATCTCAAAGCTATCCTAAATGATCAACTCATAAAAGTCCACAAGGTCTTCCTAGATTCTACGACAGGAGCCACTTCCAGGCTAGGCATAAGTGCAGATCCAAACCAAACCCCAGAAAGATCCCCAAGGAAAAAAAAATACAAGGATGAAAATATGCACAACAACTAATAAAGGAGGTAGGGAACTACATGATCAATTTGGGAAAGATCCAACGTCTCTCGGAAAGCTTCTTCTCTCACCCACCCAACTGTTTATGATGAAAATCATCACCTGGAATATCATAGGCCTGAATGGGAGATCCAAGTAGAGGATTCTCTGGAACTATATAAAAGTTGAATACCCATACATTCTACTGTTACAAGAAACAAAATGTGCAGGACAAATAGCAGAGGACTTATTTAAAAGGTGTTGGAGGCAAAGCAACTATTATTATTTGGACTCGAAAGGAGAAGCAGGGGGACTCACCATCCTTTGGAATCCCACCACAGTAACAATGGACCAAGCTCTCTTAACAACAAGTATTATAACCACTCAATAATGAGATATAGGCTCTAACAAAGATGGTATGATCACCAATGCTTATCGCCCTGAATGTGGCCAAGGAAAAGATCGTTTCCTCAGAAGCCCGTCCTATCTGGGATCAATAGTCAAACAAAAACATTGGATAATTGGAGGAGACTTAAACATCATCCTCACGCTTGAGGAAAAAACAGGAGGAAAGAAACACCTGAAGCAGGACAACTTAAAACTCCAGGAATTCATAGACAACCTCAAACTGGTTGACATTGAAACAGGCAATGGAACCTTCACTTGGTCCAACAAGAGATCTGGTCCTCAACAAATATCAAGCAGATTGGTCCTCAAAAAGCACTAGAACAAAAAACACCCAACAACAACAAGAAAAAGATACCCTTAAAAGGCAGCTTGAAGAAAGATACAAGCAGGAGGAAATCTTATGGAGGAAAAAATCTTGAGTTCAATGGCTCAAGGAAGGGGAAAAAAACTCCAAATTCTTCCATCGTTCCATGATCCATAGATGCTTCAACAACCACATCACAAATCTGGAAGACAACTAAGGTAACACCATCCTAACCCATGGGGAAATAACAAGTGAGCTTAGGGACTACTACAAAGATATACTTTCAGATCCCCCCACAGATAAAACTCCAATAATTGATAGGATCACTCAAAACATCACAATCCTAATCTACATAGAACAAAATGCAGCCCTAATGCGACCCATATCGCAAGCTAAACTGGACCAAGCAGTACAGGATCTCCCCAAGGGAAAAGCTGTAGGTCTAGATGGCTTCACCACTAACTTCTTCCACTATTGTTGGTCTATGCTCTGTGAAGAGGTGTGGCAAGTAGTCAAGGAATCCTGCATCTCAGGCAAAGTCCTCCAAGCGTTAAATGCCACCTTTCTCACACTAATACTTAAGGAAGAGAGAGTCACCAATCTGAAGAGCTTCAGACCAATAGCGCTTTGCAACGTGATCTGCAAAATCATTTCCAAAGTCATAGCTCTGAGACTAAAGCCTATTCTCCCCTTCATCATCTCCAAAGAACAATCAGGCTATGTAGAAAGAAGGAAAATCATGGACAACGTCATCCTGTTCCACGAAATCATGCACTCTCTCAAAAGCACTCTCGCCCCAGGTATGCTACTAAAATTGGATCTCTCAAAAGTTTTTGATAGACTAAGCTGGCAATATATGAAAGCCCTTCTCGAAGCTTTCGACTTCAGCAAGGACTGGATCTGCTGGACAATGAACCTTACCTCCTCCACCTTTTTCTCAATCATTGTTAACGGTGTTCCCTCCCAACCCTTCATCCCCACCCGAGGCATATGACAAGGAGACCCGCTCTCCCCCTTTCTATTTGTCATCATGGCAGAAGGCCTTGGCCGCTACATCAAATCATCTATCCAGAATGGCTCACTACAAGGCCTCAATCTCCATGGACTTCAACCAGCAGCCTCGCACAGCCAATTTGTAGATGACACAATGCTCTTGAACACCCCCACTGCCTAAGAAGCCGGTAAACTAAGATATGTTATCAATGATTTTAGCGAACCCTCGGGAACCTCCTTTAACTTGGACAAATCTCAACTCTTCTTTTTCAACTCGCCCGTGGTTGTCCAACATCATATTTCACATCTGCTAAATATTCCAATATGCTCCCTACCTTCTCAATATTTGGGGCACCCACTCTCAGATTCAGTTGCCTACAATATTTTTTGGGATTCCCTTCTGCTCTCAATTTCCAACTGCCCAAGCAACTAGACCTTTTGATCCCTCAACCTTCCTGCAAGACTCATTCTTCTGAATTTCGTGCTTCAAGCCATCCCAACGTATCTATTCTCAACCATCGTTGCACCTCAATCTGCCATAAAACGAATAAGAAACTTTCAAATAAACTTCCTTGGGGATGGTCATGACCCCAATAAAAATTGGGCCCTGGTTAGTTGTGACAAAATATGCAAGCCTAAATCTCTGGGAGGTTTGGGCCTTCGAGATCCAGGCAAACACAACAACACCATGGGCACAAAAACCTGGTAGCATTGGCTCAAATCCCCAACAAAACTTTGGGCCCAACTTTGGAAGCACAAATATGCACTAAACACACCTCAATATCACCTCATATGGATGCAGGATAAGGTATAGGGATCAAACATCTGGAATGCAGCCTGGAAAAATCGCCGACTCATACAAGAACATACCTTCTAGGAAATCTGAAACAGACAGAGTGCACTATTATGGACGGACTCTTGGCAGCAACTTCCTCCCCTGCAATCTGAGAACAATCTAAGATCGTATCATGATCACATTCAAGACCTCTCTTCCCTCAAAGTGGCAGATATTTTGATGAATACTTCCATCAGCCCCCCTTGGCGCAACTGGAAAGAGACTGCTCAGGATCTCCATGTAGTAGGAGATTATGACCTACATCATTGGAAAGAATTGATCCTACGAAGAAAAATCTGAACAAGTGCATATCAAGACATCCTTCGATGGGGGTACACTCCCAATGGAAATTTCACACTTAAATAAGGTTACTACTTACAGGAAAACTTCCAAAACATCCAAAAATAGCACATATGGGCAATAATATGGAAATCCAAACTTTGGCAAAAAAATTCCACCTTTCTCTGGTTGTTGGTTCAAAACAAAATCTTAACTTGGGACAACCTCAAGAGACGAGGCTTCATAAGACCCCCAATTTTCCATCCGTGTCAACAACAGAAAGAAACCATAGAACACCTCCTTAATCATTGCCCATTCAGTGAGCTAATCTGGAACCAAGCTGCCCAAAGTATGAGAAGAACCAATTAGGAAAGAAATAACATCATCAACACCATCAAAGCATGGGGAGATGTCTCCTACAAAAGTCCCATCCTAAATAGAATATGGAAACTTCTTTTTGGTTTCATAGTCTGGCAACTCTAGAAGGAGAGGAACATAAGAATCTTCCACTTATAGGCTTCCCCTCTCGCTATCCTCTAGACCTCCATTCACAAGCACATTTTGGAAACCCTCAAAATCCACTCTTGGTCCCAAGAATATTTTCCCTTAGATCCCTTTGAATCCTCTGTTCTAAGATCCTAGAATTTGTCCTTGTCCCCCTCTTTTCATTCCCATGAACTTTCCAGAAAAGCCGCATTTTCTGGTCCCTCCTCTTGGCTTCCACCTCCCCCGGGCTTCGATAAAGTCAAATTTGACAATGCTTCCAAAGGCAATCTTGGACACTCTGGCCATGGAGTAGTTATTCATGACATCACTAGCCAAATCCATTTTCTAATGGCAGAGAATCTAGGATATGACACAAACAACTCGGTGGAAATTTGGGGACTAATCAAAGGGATCCAAATGGCATTATACCACAACCTCACTTGTCTAATAATAGAAGGGAACTCTAGAGTAATCATTAATCTCGCCACTAAAATAACAACAGGAAGGGATCTCGAAAATATCACCCCCAGTTGGCGCCTCCTCGGCCCCCTAAATAGCCTAAAAGCTCTTCTCAAGCCCTCCCTCACTCTAATCACCACACACATAAGACATGAAGCAAATAAGGTGGCAGACAAGCTTGCAAATGAGGGAGTAAATACAAAAAAGCCATCTTCATTGATACAAGGCAGTCCCAAGGCTCGCAGTTACTACTTCAATGCAGGGATCTAGCTCTCCAGGATTATCCTCTCTCGAATGGGGTGACAAATGGCTATCAATGGATGACGGGTGACGACAGACAACATCGAATGTTATTAACCATTGCTGCCAACCTTCCTCCCATCCAAATCGAATGACCCGCACTAAGCTAGAAGTTATGGTAGTGCGTTGGGCACTCCAGGGTGACTTAATGGCCTCTTGCGCGAACAAGGTTGGGCGTACAAAGAAAGGTACCAATACCAGCAGAGCAGTCACCTCGGCTTTCATGGCATTCACCCCTGTCAACTCACAAGGCACTATGAAGGCATGTGCCCTTGAGCGCTCTCCCATTCTATATTTGTTGTATGTTTGTCTTCTCCTTGGTTCCCTTTTGCTCTTACATGTCTGGCCACCCACCATCAATCCTCCGTTCATTTTTTTGTACAGTCCCACCCAACACTCCTACACCATGCCGAGAGACAGGGGAAAATATAGAAGGGGTTCGTTGTATTACATCACCCTAACCAGACGTAATAGGCTCGACCCCTCTCAGCTTGCTCTTGTCACTACCAGTAACCCCGACCCAAGCCATAATTGGCCTCAACAACCCTTGCCTCCCCTCTAATCCCATAATTGACTATGGCAGTTTCCATATCGATGAGGAAATTCTTCCTCTTGAGGATCTCACTCCTTTGCTGAGATTTCATCCTGAAATTGCCCCCCTTAGAGCCCATACTCTGGACCATAGTTTTGGCACTGGAGGATGCATTGTGGAGGAAGAAATTCATCCCAGTTGGCAAATGGAAATTCCATCGACAACTATGGACGCAGACTTGGACATGGATGTTGAGTTGATGGAGGAGCCGCCCCTGCCCACCCCGCTTCGACTCCCGGATGAGCATCTTTAGCTCATTTTTGAGTTGTGGTAGAAACTTGACGACCAGGCACACATCTAGCGAATTCTGGGACAGAGAATGGACCTTCTGTTCGACGTCATGACTGAAGCTTCTGCAAGTAAGAGGTGCCCAACCTGCGGCCAAAAATTCGTCCCAGCTTACAATGCTCATGGCAGCCTGAGCTCGCATTTGGACTAGCTACCCCAGGTGTATGTTTTTCTTTTGGATTTTCCACTTAAGTAGAGGACGAAGATTCTCTGCCTTACGATGTATGCTAGTCGGACATGCCCATTGGTTAGTTGGTCATTGCAACCATTTTTTACAGTTAGTCAATTACAATATCTTGTTCAAATAGTTACAATTGCTCTCAGATTTTGATGGCCATCTGTCTTGATTTTGCCATATGTGGTAAGCTCAATCGAGCATCAGGGTTTGAAGCTCACAAATTTTTGAGCTACTTTAGCACCAAAAAGACTCCACCCTCGTGCAACAGTGTACTCAAACTGACTCAATCTGTTGGCATAACGAATTTGTGGGCGTATAAAAGCTTGGTTACTATGGTTCGAGTTTCAGATTAGTTGGCAGCTTGGTGGCAATAGTATGTAGACTTTGTTGTTGTAAATGAAAGTATGGCTCTGTAGCATGTGTTCATTGACTAAATGTGTTATTTTGGCTATGCATGAGATTGTAATCCCTCTCATCCACTATGTTATTTGACCTTTCAGTCCCTATTCATTACACAACAATATTTAATGGTTATTTTCATGAAATATATTATGTCTATATGGCTTTGAAATGCCCAGAAAATTCATGAAGACATTTTACATATATGAAATTGTGTCAAAGCTTTCAGGTTTGGTTTTGTTATTTGCCTCATGTCTCATGTTGTCTGACATTGTATATATTTTATGGGCAAAGTTTGTCATACCCATTTGTCTATAGTATATCTTCCACGATTTTGCGATTTAATCGACTAGTTATTATGTTGGACCAATTACATGCAAAAGATTGAAGAGGTAGCCCATGTCTGTGAAAAATTTGAACTTGTATTTATTGCACTTATTCCTGAGAATACCCATGTGACAAAGAAACCATATTTGCACACAACTCTTCATATTTAAGTGTTATACCCTCTCAACCCTCCAGACATTAGTTTATATTACGTTTTGCATGGTATATTTTTCCAAAGATAATTGCATGAGTATTCTTTTACAAAGGCCCTCGAGTTTGATCAATTAAAAAAAAAAACAACTCCGAATATGATAACATAGTTTACCATGTATCATTCGATTTCAAAAGAAGTCTCATTACATTTCAAAGTAGTCAAAGGAAAAAATCGCTATTAATGTGAAGGAGGTTTATGTTTCAACTCTGGACATTGTTCATTCCATATTATAAATAACATTGTTTTAAATAAAGCCTTTCAGTTGAGCCATGCATTCCTTTTAAATATTGTTGCTCTTTAAAACATAGTAGAAATTAGTCCCTAACACTAAAAAATGAAGCTCTTGCATACCTTATTCCTATATCATTCATCAGTTCTATATTTGTTATAAGCCTATCCTATCATTCTCATAACATATTCAATGAAAACTTTGTGAGTTCTATTTTTTTTCCATTTGCAAGTAGTTGACAATTATCATGAATTTAATGGATTTTTGTGATTCTACATGAACTTTTTTCAGTCATCGATCAAGGGGATCTAGGAGGGGACAAGGGAGAAGGATAAATCCATTTGGTTAAGAAGGAAAAAATATAAGAATATGGTTCTCTATTAATTTTGATTCTAATCCCAATGAGTTTAATTATTTAGCTCGAGCAAGGCACTTCTTCTTGGGTGGACAACAAACCTTGCCTGAGCCTATGAGACCTGTAAATGTTCCTCAACAACCCCATCCGAGTATTATTGACATACCTATGCATCCAAAATCTGAACCAACCATTGATGGGTTGGAAACCAACCAAAATAAACTTGTTTTGGGAAATGCAAAATGGCCCAGGATGCATGAAAATCACCATCAACCTAAACATGGCTCCTGCAAATTCTTTTTGCTCATAATCAACCCATTGTTGACATAAAATCCTCCTCCTCCTTTAAAATACATGCAGAAGAAAAGGGGAAAGAAGCCTATGAAACAATCATCAAGCTCATAAACCTTAAAGCCCACATTTGTCCACTACAAGTCAAGTGCAAAGGAGTCACGGGGAAAGGAAAAAAGGGAGATTTCTCACTTAGACATGTTTCTTGAGATATCTCAATACCGATATTTTATGTTGATAACAAATATAGTGATGTGGATAAGATTTTGATATGGTTTGATGTTTTAAAATTTTGGCTTTTAAAGACATGTTATTTTACAATAGAAGTTTTTAGAGAGGCAAGGTGGATATATTTATATATTTTTGTCTTCAATTCAAATTATGATCACAAGTGGTGCATGATCATTTATTTCATGAAATTTATATGAAATGATTAAAAGAAATTAGTTGTGTTTCCTTTAGTGGGACACTTGCCTACCTTTTAAAATATTAAATGGCATCTTTCCCTCTCATTAACTTTTTCATTAATTTATAATTAGTCTTTCGTTACACAAAATAAATATCAATTTATATTAGATTGTTAAACTAAATAATTTTTTAAGGGAGATACAAAAGCAGAGGAGGAGTTCAATTAGTTGGGGGAGGATTTGAGACATAAAAGAAATTGTTGTCAAGGTATGCCTAAGCTTTGAAAGTGAGTTATTCATTCTTATCCATTACCATTCCGAGTTTCTAGAGAACTGAATTGTCTTGTTGACAACAGGGTTATTTTGAAAGGTGGCAAAGAAAGATTAAATAGCATTGACCTATGGTTTTCTTTACGGTCATTTATTTCCTTTGTAATTTGTTTACACTATTAGAATTTCTTGCTTTATTCAGTGTTAATTAGTGTTATTTTTGTAGAGTTTAATGATGATATATATGTCTCTTTAAGTGATCCAGATCAGATTTTGATATTCTATCTCTTTCATTGGAACTAGTCACCCTTGTACGATTCTTATTACATCTTTGGCTTCTAAGGACGTCTTTGATCCTGGTCCTTGCAGGGATCTGAAAAGACAATTCATTTTTATAACTTAGATTCATCTTCATTAAAGTTTATTTGTTGATTACTTTCTCAAAAAAAAATTGGCTTACTAGAATGCTTTAATTTCACATTTATTATGTTCTTCATTTTACATAATTTTCAATATATTTTGAAGTTGTTTTTATTCAATTGATGTTATATTTCATTCTTTATTTATTGGTTGTCACATATTAAGTAGAAAACATTAAAACTTTATAATCCAAAAGAAGATTCCAAATACAAGGATTTTGTTTCTTGAAATCTGGTTGTGGTTTTTAAGGGCTTTAAATCAGGCTAACATTCCTGCCTATCTCGCTTAGCCCAACGAGATTTGAGATGTTCTTTTGAGAAGCATCATAACTTATTGCATCAATATATCTTTGGCGACCATACTCGGAAGTGTCTTAACCCTTTGGTTCTCTCTTTTTCTTCATTTTTTAGTTAATGACTTTGCCCACCCCTCAACAACCAAATGTAAGATTTCATTGGCATGACCAAAGATGTATTACTTCAGGTTTGTTTGATTTTATTTTAGAGATTGTTGTGTCCCACGAATAACATGAACGTTCATGGGAATTAATTTCTCATGACATTGAAATCCAAGAACAAAGAGAAGCCCTCGAAAGGCAAGCTCGTAACCATCCTGCTCATTAGTAGGTTATCTTATGTCTCTGTCTCCTATTTCACGAAGAACGAAAGGGAAGTCCCTTTAATTCGATCCAGTGGTTGAAAATAGAAGAAGAAAAGTGATCTTAGAAATCCTTCAACCAAAACTTTGACGATCTCACTCTGACTTTGGAACTGAAGTTGCAAGTTTGTCTAGGGATTTCTCTCCTAACAAGAACACAATGAATTTTTCTGGTAGTTCAACTGCAACCTCTTCATTTCAGGCTTCTACCTCATCTCTGATTGGAAGCATGTACATTCGTTTCAATCATGTTCAATCCACAACAAATCCTACAAAGGTAATCAAATAGTATGGTTTATTTCAATTTGAAGAATATGTTAATACTACTCCTTGGCATGTATCTTCTCCTTTGAATTTAAATCCAACAACTAGTTCTCTTTTAGAATTTAAGGATCATTTGCCCGAATTCTTTGGCAATGGAACTATTTATGTGAATGAACATTTACTTGCTTTCTCTAATGCATGTCATAACATAGGGGCAAATGACAATGATACATGCATGAGATTATTTGATAACTATTTGGAAGGGAAAATTGTTGTAGATTTTTTTGACATGAAATTTTCTCGACTTAGGATGAATTATGCTATTGGTTTAAATCTACTCAAGGACAAACACAAAGTCCAACAAATCTGTTGAGATATTATAACAAAGGTGAAACAGTAAAATCTTTTAATTGACATTTCACTAAATTATATAATTAGATCCCTGAGATTATTGGACCTCATAACCAGGCTGCTTTGGTGCACTATTACAATGCATACCTTCTTCCTATCGTAGCAGGTTAAAAGAGAAAAATGTCAACGGTCTAGAATTATCTTTGCAAACCTGTTTATAATATAAAGAACAATTGACAAGAACATGTCTCCCTTTTGAAGATCAAGTTAAGCGGACCGATGTATCAACTTTATCGTAGCTTGTAAATGACATGAGTAATATGATGATTTCTTTTGAGAGAAAGGGTGTTGATTCATCCTCTGCAAAATCTTCCACGCAAGTTGCTTTGAGAAATCAGACTAAAAAATTTCAACCTAGAGTAATACTCTCGAGGTCAAGGTGTAATTTATGTGAAGATATCCATGATGAAGGAACGTGTGAAATAATAAAAAATGGTAGAGAACATATATTTGGAAAAAATCTGATTCTACAATTGTTGCTTTAGAATTGGATCTTGAAGAGGATGTAATGACGACTGACATGAGAAATAAGTCCTATCAAAGCAAGAACAAGTGTGGTCCTCAAAAAACCACTTTTGCCCCTAGTACATCTTCTTGTCAAATTGATTCTCAAGCTACTGTTTAATTAGAGTTGCATTAAACTCTTGATTAATCCTGTGTTTCACGATAGATCTAAGCATATAGATATATGGTATCATCATATTAGGCGGAAGATCATGTTGCTTCAGTACATTCCTACGGAAGATCAGGATGCAGACATTTTGACGAAGGTGCTCACCATGAGCAAATTCGAATACCATAGAGACAGGATCAGGGTGAAGGATAATCCCTTTCTTGTTGAGAGGGAGTGTTGAGATTCAACAAGATCCTAGTGAAAATTATGCACCTACACTAGGATGGAGACTCAGGCTATTTTTAGGTGGAAGTCTACTTATAGATGATGTTCTATTTATAGATGTATGTCGACTATTATTATCCTTTAATAATAGTTGGACAATAAATAATTAGTGTATTCTCAACGAGCACTTGGAAATAGTTAACTGAAGTGGCAAATCATTTAGCTATAGGAAATTTGATTTCAAAGGTTGATTGGTGGGACATGCAAGTCAAATTAGTTGTAACTAAGTGATTCAAAGTTGTAACGGAGTTGGATGTGTAGTTATGTGAATTGTAAAGTAGTTTAACTCAGTTAAGTGGGTTAAGCTTAGGTGTACTAGTTGTAACTAAACTTACACTAGTGAGAGATTAGTGAATTAATTATTAATTAATTCACAATCAATGATCTCACATGCAACTAAACATTTACCACTATTAACTACATGCATGTCAGATACAGTGGAGACCCAATTGAGATAACAGGTGAAAGGGACAGTTTGACTATCAGTTGTGACTTTAGTGGATGCACTCATGCAACCACACACACATTGGATGTGACCATGAGGATTGCGCAGCCTATGCAAGAGGAATTCATTCATTGTGGGGAGTTCCATTAGCAAGGATTACGCAGAGGAGGCAGGTTGTCTGGAAGCACTAAATTGGCACATAAATTTTCCAATTTTTGTATGACAGTGTGAGACGATTGTATATTGTATTGAGAGCTCTTGGATTAGAGTTTTGTATGAGATTCTTTGATGATCCATGATATATACATAATATATGATAGTGGAGTTTTTAGATTTATGCTTTCCCGGTAAAACATTTGTGTTATGTGTGATTGATCTTTCTTCTTGATATTGCAACTGACGATCGTGTTTTAAATTCCGCAAGAATATTTGTAGAAGCGATTGTGTATTTAACATTGGCATATAATTGTTAGATCAAGAGAATCCATCCAATACATAATTTGTATTAAAATTTATACAACTACAAGGGATACTCAATAACTCGAGGTAAATCCAACTTCCTCTTCTTCGTCAAAGTATAATATCTTGAAACAATTAGATAATCCAAAAGCATATGCTTCCTTACCAAATATGGTCATTGTTCTTGAGCAACTAAAGCATCTTAAGAAATTTATGGAAGGTAAAACGTCCACAATTTCCAATTTGACTGAAGAGCAAGATGAAGAAGAATTGTATGTAAATAAGTTAGGTGTATATAATCCTAGGAATTTGGTAAAAAATCATCCTTTTTATGTTTCTATGAAGATCATGGATAAAATTGCTCATTTTTGTCTGATTGATGGTGGATCTGGTCTCAATGTAATGTCAAGAATCCTTATGGAAGAACCAGGTCTTTCATGCACAAATGAAAATTTCAAAAGCATGGTATCATATAATAGTCAACAACATACTACCAATGGTGAAATTAAAGATGTAACCTTGGTGTTTTGCGCACATCTTGAAATTATGACCACCTCTAGCATACAAGTCATAGATATGCCAATGAGTGAATATTTTACTATTTTAAGAAGAGATTGACAAGATTTAACTGGTGGATATATGTCATTGATGGAACACACATGTCACTTCCCAAGGTTGGTAGAAACATTATTGTACTTCATGAAGGATGAATCTCACCATATATTGAAAGGGTGCCTTAGCTGCATGTAAATTTTGTATAAGAAGATATTGGTGTGTATTCTATATTTTTAGAAGAAGATGATAATCCTGTCACACAGTCTATTAATCCAGAAGATGGTATCTGGAATATGCACTTTGATGGCACATGTTCAGATGAAGGAAATGGAGTTGGTATTGTACTACACTCTCCTTTGGGTGAATTTCAAAAATTCTCTTATAGGCTTGAGTTTGCATGTACAAATAATATGACAGAGTTTTAAGCATTAATGCTCGGAATAGAAAATGCATTTAATTTAGGGTGTGGTCATCTTTCTATTTTCGGTGATTCAAAACTTATCATTAATTTGGTTAAGAGAATCTATACCCCGTCAAACAAGAATTTAAAAAGATATACACAAGTGGTTTGGTATTTAATCTCAAATCTATTATCTTTCAATATTAGTCATATCCGAAGGGGTTTAAATTCAATGGCAGAAAGGCTAGCTATTTTCACAACTAATCCAACAAGGAAGATAGTCCATGAAAGACCAAAATTTTACTTTCATGTCTCTATATCGTCCTCATTTTCACAACAACATTGAATCTTGGCAAGTATTTTCTGACGATGAAATCATATGTGCTTTCTTGCAAAATGAGCCCCTCAAAAAGAAAGAAATGATTTCTTTCAAAGATAACAAATTCACCAAGAGATTAACTCCCTTGGACATTTCATTTTCCTCAAGTGATGTAAGTGATCAGAAGAAAAACTCAGAGGAGGAATCAAAAAGAAAAATAGGTGTGACTATTCTCCAGAACGTTGGGACTAAAGAGAATGCAAAGATTTTAAAAATTGGAGCCTGGTGTTTTGAACAAGAAATATAGAAGTCCATGGACTTGTTCCATGAATTTCAAGATGTCTTTGCATGGTCCTATGACAACTTGTGTGGTTTTGACCCAAGTGTTATTCAACACACAATACATATTAAAGATGATGCAATGCTAATAAGACAAAGACAAAGACCAATCAATCCTGCACTTGAAGCGACCATTGGGAAAGAGGTTGATATGTTGTTATCTACTCATATAATATTTCCTATCAAATATTTAGAATGGGTAGAAAACCTTGTTCTAGTATGGAAAAAGAATGTAGATACCAAATTATGTGTTGGATTTTGTGCCTTGAATAGGGTGAGTGTCAAGGACATTTTTCCACTTCCCAAAATGGAATTAATTTTACAGCAAGTGGCAAGATCCCAGATGATGTCACTCCTTAAATATTTCTCTAGGTACAATTAAATACACATCAAGAGAGTTGAAAAATACAAAATTGCTTTCACCACATATTCTCCTTGCCTTATCTTATCCATTGATGTTCCTTGCCTTATCCATCAATTTTCTATTCATTCTTTCAAAAACTCCATTTTATTGTGGGGTATATGGTGTGGTGTTTTGGCATGTTATGCCACACTACTTGCAGAACTGCTCAAAATCCTTTCCACAGAATTCACCACCATTGTTAGTTCTCAGCACCTTGATCTTCTTATCTGTCTGGTTTTCTGCAAGAGACGTAAACTCTTTGAATTTATCGAAAACCTTTGGTTTCTTCCTCAGGAAATATATCCATGTCTTTCTGGAAAAATCATCTACGAAGGAGACATTATACATGGATCTGCTAAGTGAAGGCACTGAAACATGGCCAAACACATCACTGTGAACCAATTCTAGAATTATATTTTCCCTTGTTGCTCTACATGGGAACCTCTCCTGATTATTTTTTCCATATATGCAATATTCACAAAATTCGACTTCTAAATTACACTCAGAAAAATCTTCGTCCACAGATTTATTTCGCATAGCTCGAAGTTTTTTTTCTCCAATGTGTCCCATCCTCTTGTGCCATAGCATGGTCAGGTCGACTCAACGAAGACTTGTCGAGTCAGTTTAAATCAAATTAGCCCAAGTCGAGTTGAGTCTACTTCAGGAACAACAATGTTGTTGCATCTAGTTGAGTTGACATTCCCTAATAATTTGTATAGGGTTCCAATCTAAACTCCTTTCATTAAGACCATCACAACTCTGACCATTTTGCATGTATCCTTCTAAAATAGAGTGTGCACTCCTACATCACTCATCTTGTTGACATATATCATGTTTCTTTCCAAACCTAGAATATGTAGTACAACTAGAAGGGTTCTACTCCTCCCATCCTGTAGTATCAGTCAGACTCTTCCCCATCCAACAATTTTGATTGTCAAGTCATCCCACAAGAACACATATCCTCCTTCATATTGTGCATATTCATAGAACCATTCTCTATGTGGTGTTATATGATAAGATGATCTTGAGTAGATCAACCAAACATCTCGATTCGATTGTGTACTGGTCGACACCAAATACAAATCACCTCTTTTGTCTGAAGTAGTCTTTCTCTCAGTCGACTGCTTCTCATCGGATAATGTACTTGTTGGATTACTGAGAGGGGGGGTGAATAAGTAATAGCGTAATTATAATCATTTTTCTTCAAATGTTATATCAATTTAGAATTATTATCCAATAATGAGCAGCAAGAAATAAACAATCACACACATACATAGTACACCAGTGTTTTACGTGGAAACCCAAATCGGGAGAAAACCAAGAAATGCTTTTTCTTATATGTCTCGAAAAATTACATTCATTGGAAGCACCAACTTCCTTTGTTTTCCAGCTGCAACTAGAAGGAGGCTCCAGCCCCCTAGTTTCTTAGGCTACAACCCGAGGGAAGCTCAAACTCCCTAATTCTCTGGCTAGAACCAGAGGGAGGCTACAACCCCCAATGTTCTCTGGCTACAACCGGAAGGTGGCTACAACCACCTGTCCTTGCCCCGTCCTGCCACCCTGAAGTAGAAGTAGAATAATGGAACCACTGTCACAATATCACTGTGAGATATACCGTTGTAAACCTGTACCAATAAATCTGAACCATGCATCAACCATGCATCAACCTGTACCTCAACATGTAATCAACCTGTACCTCAACATGTAATCAACCTGTACCTCAACATGTAATCAACCTGTACCATAAACAAGTGCATCAACCATGCACCAACCTGTAATCAACCTGTACCATAAACAAGTGCATCCAACCATGTACCAAGTATATACCAATCATGTGTCAACTACTCATCAACTATGAATCATCAATATGTACCAACATCATCAACTATACACTTCATGTATGTGTGCCAACTCATCAACTACTTGTCTCAACCATGTACTCAACATGTACAACAACCAAAAGCCCTCATCAATTTCATCATCCAAATTTGATTTGTAGCTCTGTAATAGACCTAGTGTATATGATCACATTCCTGCAAACCTTCCTTAACTTTAAAAACAAGAGACTAGCATTTTCATCAAACTTTTCTTTAGTCTCACATGCCTAGTTTTGGAATAGTCAACAACCCTAACTTGAAGTAATCATAACTTTGAACCTGTAATGTATAAATATTTGAAACCTATATACAATGTTCTTCAGTGTGTTTTGTGCAATTAATCGAAGTGTCAGTACTTGGAACCTCTCAGAAAAAGGAGTTATAGAAAAAATGGCATACCTTGTTGAATTCTGGCTCATTCTAGAGAGAGACCTTGTAGAGCGTGCCCCGCACAAATATTTGATGAATTGAATGAAAATGTTACAAAACATACTACAGACTATACCCTAACCAAGACATTTGGTCTCACTAAATTTGGATCTGTTATGAAGAAGCTATAACATTTTTACCCTAAACACCTGATTTTGACTAGTTTCAGGATTGACCACAAACCCTATTTTCCACAGAGTGTAACTCCCCAAATACAACGACCCACAAGATGAATTTTTTACCACAGATACTTGGATATGTTTTCTCACTTGCGTAGCAATTTCAAGATCTGAATCATTGTAGAAAAAACGTTATAGCGAAAATGGTGAGATGACCTGTAAATAACATACCTTAGAAATCACCATCAAAAGAATTTATCCTTCCTTGCATTTCGGCCTTCTTTTCTTCACCTTCACTCAGAATTTCGGTTTAGATATCATTAGTTACCTTAGACACATATAGATATTCAATATGCTCAAGTGTGATTCAAATGAGAGAGCCTTGCCTCTTATTTATACTCTCCAAGTAGCTTCCTTAAAAACATCTTTTAGGTCACTTGGCCCACTTTCCTTATTTTAGGGTTGGGTCCACTTCTAATTT
>ML811368.1:193451-226375 GCA_009831015.1 Picea engelmannii | reverse complement strand
TGAACCTTCATGTCACTACTCAACATACGAAGTGGTACTCTGTACCTTGAACCCCTTTCTGCATCCCTCTTTGCACGACCTGGAGATATCGAAGGTACACAGTCTTAGCCTCACCTTCCGTCAGCCACTCATGTGGTTCCCCTTCTACCTTCAACATGGCTTTAGCATACATCCACGACCTTCTACCTCCGATTTTCTCTGTTTGTTGGAAAGGAACAATGTCGAATTACAAATGTGGCAACATTGTTCGTTATCAATGCAAGCCTTGGCACATTTGGTTCATTGACCGCCTTCATCCCTGGGTAATCATGTGCCATAGAGACAAGAGAGATTGTTAATGCGTAGAATGCTCCATAGGCAGGCTCCAAGACCAAATGCAGACTCAGTAGGAGGAAATTTCCTCACTCAAATTGCAGACCGAGAAAAGGTTCAACAACTCCAAGCTCAAGAGCAATCACACAATGCATAGATGGCCCTTGTAATGCGTGTAGTTTGCAAAAATTCCTCCCTCATTCGCTCTATTCGCCGATCACAACATCAACATGGTGTCTAGGAGCCAAATCAACCCACTAATTCTACAAAAACTAGAGCCTCAAATGAGGCATTCCATCCGTATCAACAACCAATTGTGTTTCACGTTCCAGAAGCGGGGCAAGCAGAAAATCCAGGTCCAAATATAGTCCAGGAGAGGGAAGTTCAACATCCGAACCAGGTGGACACAACTTTACATCTGCATTACTTTGCATGGTTAGCAAAGTTTTGTACTTACTCTGTTCGTTTGTAGCCATATATCCTTGGCACTTTTGTTTAATCAATAATAGTTCAAAACATAATTTATAGGCAGGATTAGGGCTAGAAATATCAAGATTTTTTGTTACAATTTATGTATTTGGAACCTCTGTAATTTTGGCCATTTTTTGGATAAATTCAGGCCCTTTCTAATATAAAACATATACGTTTCTGTAAAAAAAAATATTATATCCTCCACATTAAATTCTCACATTGTGAATTTTTTATGATTCTATAATTCTTTAGTGGATTATTATAACTCCCAATTGGTGAATTATGGTGAGTTGATGTGGCAATCATATGGATATGCAAGGAATAATTGGATTGTTACCTTGATAGGGTTAGAACTTTCACATACAAACTTCGTTTGACAAAAATGAAACATCATTGGAAAGATATAAACCCACATAATTTAATGTGATCCTTCATGACATATTTCCTTGAGTTAAAATACCATAAAATTATACGCATTTCAAACTAATATGGAGTGTTTTTCTATTATAGTTTGTTAGGGTGGTTTTTAGGATTGACCGGAACCAAGCCTTCCAGATCCCAAATTCTATATTCATCGTTCCAAACAATCAATAAAATCACGTGATAATTGTGTAGATCCATTTTGTATTAGAATGTGAACTTACCAAAAAAATCTACAATGTAATACCCCAAGAAATGAACCTCCCTATATCAGTTTGGCCTAATTCTATTCACCATGTTTTCTTAAAATGTAACAAGGTGTATCCAAGAAAAGTAAAAGAAAATCCTATCTTAAAAGATACATAGAATATCACTTCCATTATTATCCAATAGAAAGCTTGGTTAAATGGAAACAATCTAATATTGAATGATGAGGACCTTTCCTCAATAGACTAATAACTCAATCATTTCACCTTTTTACTGAAATGATATTCTGTAATTATAAAGTGCCAATAGACGTGGATGTAATGGAAGAAAAATAAAGTAAATGTCTCCTCTCTAGGATATATAAATTAACATATGTCCAAAAGATATCCTCAAGGCTAGAGGTGACAAGCTTGTTCCCTTTGAAACTCCCAAGAGAAACATATATCATTGGATCTCTTCGAAATATAATGTTCAATCGTGCAACTAAGGGGAACCCTGGGCCGACACGAGTAGGAGGGATAAATTTTGACATAGGAGGCAAGTAACTTTGTGAGTATTCTTGGAGTACGGGCATTAAAACTAACAAAGTTGGAAAACCTTTGGAAGTTTCCAAAGAGCTCCAAATATTACTTGAATATAGTGGTGGAGAAGTAATATATGTGGGTGATTCAAAGGTAGTGACAAAAACCTTGAAATAGAGCTATCATTTCCAAAATCGTACGGCTATCAAAGCTATTCACAGGTGTTGGTGGAAAATTGAGAAAATTTACCACAAAAATGTAATTGTGCCCTGTTATCCCCGATTTCTAGGGATAACTAGGAGATCATGTCTCGAGGCCCACAGGTCCTAGACATGGAGTACCGAGAGCAGGATTGACCTGAGCATAGCCCTGGAGGACTTATCGTTCTTCTCATTCATCAGACTTGTCTTGTCAGCAACAACAACATCCATCACCATCAGTCTGGTCCTATATCGGAGGAGGCTCTTGCTTCATGAGGTAATTGGTCCAGGTATCATGGTATGTGTCATTTTTTCTCATTATAACCTTTAGATATATGCATCTTTTTCCTTTTATTTCTGACAACTGCTTGGATCTTACATTGACTTGCTTGACCATGGTTGGGGGGATTGATAAAATGCCTTAGTAAGCCTATATCCATAGGTTTTGGTTTTCCACTGGGGGGAATTATGAAGAGCCATCGTCCGCTCCCATCATATTACCACTTTCCATCTTATCTCCCGCTCATCAGCCCCATTCCCCTAGTCTATACATTAGAATGATTTGTCTATGGGGTTGCACCATTATCTTGTGGGAAGAAGGGGCTAAAGGCCCAAAAGGTAAAAGCAGCTGGTAAAAGATAAAAGCCAATAAAAATAGAACCTAGAGATGCTTTGCCCAAGGATCCCCGAGAAGGCAATAAAAAGCCTCTCAGCAAGAAACAAGAGGGACCCAAGAAAAATAAACAAACAAGACCTAATCATGAGGATAGGGGGTCTCATCACGAGCCAGCCTATTAGGTTCATGGGTACTTAGCAGTATGCCATTGCCATCATCTAGTCACCACGCTAGGGCAGTGACCTTTGGTTGCATGGCCAAGGGAGAGGGGGTCTCATCACGATCCAACCTTATCACTTATGTGAAGGTACTTGTGGGTAACACTGTCAGCTCTGGTCACCACGCCAAGGCAGTGTCCTTCGATTAGTCCTTGGGTAAAAATAATGAAAAGAACAAAATAAGATAAGAATAAGAGGCAAAAGGGCTTGGAAAAAACTTGCATCTATGACAGGTACAACTCGCCTTCTACAAAGGCACCCACAGGTAAGACCATGCAGCCCTAACTCTCACTCTACCCTAATCCTAGACATCCCTTAACCACATCACATCGATTTACATGGCTTGGATGATACCCCTTGGGAACTTTCCTTTTCTTATGGATGATAGCCCAATAAGGTGCTTTGTCTTTTCGTCAGCTTTGTATTGTAGGCCTTTGTAATATTTTTGAGCTATTGGATGATCTATCAGGATTTTTATGCATATGTTTAATGACTTTAATGATGAAACATGATTAACATTGCTATGATCCTTGTGACTAATGAGCCCATGGAGGGCGAAGTTTTTGATGTGCAGAACCATGCCCGACGGACAGGTACCAAGTGGACTGGTACACTTGGGGAGATGATTAGTTCAGACCTCCATGGGGTTAGAGAGCCCATCAGATGGTTGTTGGGACCCCATCAGTGGCAGAGATAGGACAGTGATTGGTCAGGCTTTGCACAAGAGAAGAAGGAGAACGTTTTCATCCGGGATGCCCTCGCTGAGCCCAGCCCAAGGGGGTTGACCCACTGCAGTTGGCAGGTGTTCCTGTTTGATGTCCGAGGATGTCGTCTAGGAGCCATGACGTCATCCACAGTGTATGGCATCTTGACAGAGCATTTTGGCACGTGTGGTAGAGTTTGGAGGCCCAAGGAGGGCCAACATTTGTCATCTAGTGCCATATTTTTCCCTAAAAAGGGCCAACGTCTCCCTCAAAGGGGCTAGACATCTTGCTTATTGCTCATTTAGGGTTTTATTTTAACAATTTAATGTAAAACAATATGATTTTGATCTGTAGCCTTGTCGGTTATTTTTAATGACCTAAAATTCATTGTAAGGTCATGATATTGTATATATTGAGGATGTTTTTCCCTCATTTGGACATAACAGAACTCACTCACACTTGTGAGGTCTGATTTTTGCGCCCTCCTAGGGTATTTTTGTCTTCTAAGTGAGGCACACTTGTTATTGGAAGGATTTTTTGGCATCTTTGGCATTTCTCTCAAGGAAGGTTTACAACTAGGGTTTGCATATGCTTCTCTTCATGATATGTAAGTGATTTTCTTGTAAAACTTCTTAATTGAATGGTTGTAGGTTTAATTTCTTGCATTTTCTTATTAAATTGTTGATTTGAAACCCTAGGTAACAAGCACACAAGTAGGTCCTTGTTTCATGTCCCCTTAGAGAGAAATATTTCAGCGATTGAAGAAGAAGGATTGAGCCTAGCCTTTGCTACACTCATCTTGCTTCTTCCCTTAAGCTAGCATTTAATTTTATAGGTTGAAAAGGGGGTGACGTCGTAGGCCTAGGTTATCTACACCTAGGGCCATCACCTTCTAGGGTTTGAAAGCCTTGTCTTTACAACACTTTCCCTCACCTCATCCTTTAGTAAATTTAATCATTGATGCTAGCCGTTTTGCCAAGTTGACCTAAGGAAGGAGGAAAGAGCACGAGGCCTTGCTTAAGCAACACCGGAGTGAGCCTCTTTCCCCTAGGGTTTTGATTCTAGGGCCCTGCCTTTGCAGCACTCTATAACCCTTCCCTCTAGTCTTTAAGTTTTCATCCTTTCAAAACCTTGTGCCTTTTTCTTGTTTGACTCCATATACCCTAAGGCACTAATCTTTAGCCTCTAACGTTGAAGTCCTAGTGTTCAAAAAAACTCTCTAAACTCTAAGTCTTGAAACCCTAACTAACTATAACCAACCCTAATTAAGGCTGACGTCATAGTTGGTTATTTTTGACGCAGCAAGAATTTGCCTTTATTAAGCAATTGAATGTTAATCTAAAGCATTTATTGATTAAAGTGTTGGTTGGATACATTGTTGGCTTTGTCCTCTTGATAGTTATTGATGAATGAATGCTCTTTCCATAGATAATTAGCAAAACGTTGATCTCATTGATATCTATTGCTTTCATTGCTTAAATTATATCAGATAGTCATATGAAGTACTAACCCTGTGGATATAGCCTGCATATATTGTTTTATTTGTTGCTTTGTTCCGGGCAGGTGTTCTCATTTGGGACTATACTTCATTATTGGTTGATTAGCCGGACCTTCTGATCTTAGCGGTAACCTGTGAGGGGGAAACTTTAACTTTGACTTTATATCTTAGCCTCTTCAAAACCCTAGGTTGTCGGGGACGTCTCCCCTAGGCTAACCTCCCTAAATAGAAATAACCTCCCCATTGTGGTGACGTTGGGTGGGGAAGGTTCCTGTTTCGCCAGTTTGACCCTTATCCTTTAGCCATTGACCTAAGCTACAAACTGCGCGATAACATGCCCTTAAGAAACATGACCAATAGTTCCAGGGAATGAAAAATAAACAATCAACAAACCCTTAATTGATTAACCCCTTAATACATTGATATTAAATTTATTGATCCCCACATACACTGACCCCTTAATACATTGACATTAAATGTATTGATCCCCACATACACTGACCCCTTAATATATTGTGACCTATAATGCACTAAACCCTTGAAACGGTAGGACCCCCAACCCCTATGACCCTTAATGCAATCACCCCTTGACATATTATAAACTTCAAAGACACTAATCCCTTGATATACTATAACCCACAAACATTATGACCTAGAACACAATATACCCCATCATCCCCATAAACCTTGACACAATAAGCCACTGACACATTTAACCCTAGATACATTAACCCCCTAATAATCCCATAATACACTAGACCCCCAATACACTAGGACTGCAAGCACACCAAGGTCCTCATACATTGCCCACTCATTTCCCACTTAATACACTATGACCATGAGCACACTAGCCCTTATATACATTGTAACCATCAACACCTATGATCCTTGTTTCAGTCACCCTCTAACACATTATGGATTCACACACACTAACCCCCTAATATAATATTAACCCTAATCATTATGACTCATGACATAACATACCTCCTTATCCTTGTGACCCTTGAAACAATATCCCCTTTACACAATATGACCTTGAACACACTAACAAATGAATACACCAAGGCCTCAAATAAACTATCCCCCTAATACACCATGACCTCAAACAATCTAACCTCCTAACACTCCATGTTACAAACAATATGCTTGATAACTATAAAAACATATTATCCAAATATGACAGGGAAGATCAATCTATATGAACAAGCCCTTTAGTTTTTTGGAAAAGTAACACGAATGATGTTAAATATTTAAATATCCTCCATCTCCTTTAGCCTAGTATTTTATTAGCATGAGTAGTCCATAAGGAAACACCGGTCTATAAAATATCTCATTTAGGTAAGGAATTAAAATATATAAGGTTTGACTTAAATCCAAATGATTATGGAGTTAAGTAATGGAAGTGGTTATCTTTGAAGATCGAATCAAGATTAAAAACTTGGTGTAACAAGTGGCTATGCCTTGGAGGTAGATTAACATTCATCAAGTTGATTCTCAAAGCAATCCCAATATACTAGATCCCAATAGCCCTTATCCCCAAATCTATCATAAATGGAATCACAGAGATGTGCTTCAAATTTCTACAGGAAGGGAAGAAAGGAAAAGGGAAACCATTGGTTCAATGGAATAATCCAACGAAACCTAAGTCTTACGGTGGATGGGGCCATTGAAAACCATATATGTTTGGTAAAGAATTGGTAACAAAGAATATTTATAGACTAATTTCAATAAAGGGGCACTTATAGCACGTAATGGTGAAGAAATACATAGAGCCACAATTGATTGAAGCTTGGATAAAGGACCTTGTGAAAAGACACTCCAATGGCTCGATATTCTGCAGGGCCTTGGTTAATTCTTCCCCTCCAGTGGGGAAGGTTTATGTGCTAGAGGATAGGAATTAAGAGGAAAGTGGATTTAGTTCTTGACCTTCGGATATGAGGAAAGGATGTATATAAACTATTAGAATACCTATGAAGATTCCATGCTTAAAAGTGATGTTGCACCCTCGTAGATGTCTATCACCCAAATGGAGGAAATATTTGAACTTTAGGTCGGAAATCTGAAGCATATATTTAGATAGAATTAATGCATGTACAAGATTAAAATATGCTAGGCGTGCACTATTAAAGGTTCATGCAAGGTAAAGGACAAAGAATATGAATCTACCTGGATAATAAATCCCTTTGGTGGGTACTACACTAGAAAGTTGGGTTATTTTATGGCTTATTCACAAGTGGATAAGAGGATTCAAAACAATGGTGGACATGGATATGGAAAATAAAATCCCCACTTAAAATAAGGGCCTTTTATGACTATTATTAACCAATAAAATTTTGTCATGGGAATACTCGCAAATAAGATCCTAAATTGGTCGTGGTATATGTTTTTTATGCAAAGAAAGTGGGGAGAGTGTAAACTATGTGTTCCTCGAATAACACTTCCTCTAATTAGTCTGGTATATTTTGAAGTCTATTATAAGAGGTAAAGGAATTTTATAGGGGAGAATATTGAGGATACTTTGGGAAGGAGGGTGGATTACAGGGAGGTGAGTAACCTTTCATTCCTCCCCGTAGTTATTTTTTGATCCATTTGGATACACAAGATCAAATGAATATTAAAAGATATTTCCCTCTTACCCTCGTAGGAGTTGCACATGATCAAACATTGTTTTGATGGCCTACCAAAAACTAAAACCAAGAATAAACAAACACAAATTTTGGAGGTCACCAATAACAACTCCTACATGTTTTTTCTTTTGTTTCTTATTCATTTTTTATTATTTTATGGGGCCTCCAAGGGAAATCCATGTATATGTGGGGTTGGTGGATACCTTTATTTGTATAATACTAATTGGATATGTTTCGTTAGGGTTTTGGCTATTTGTACCAACAAATTGAGTGTAACTCAAACTTTCCTTCATCTTATTGGCCATAACAAAGGAGAGGAAGGTGAAAGAGATCTAGATTCTAGGTGATTTCGAGCTGGTGGCGGATTGGATAAGTAGGAGCTTCATAAACGAACATATCCTCCCTGAGGAAGTTATTTATAGAGTATGAGCTTAAGACATCCTTCACAAAATAAAATTTCTCACATGTTTACGATGAGAACAACATTATGGGTAATGACCTAGCAAAAAAATGCAGTTGATTTGAAAACATGTATGTTGGTGACAGCTAAAACACAAGGATATGAGGTCTCTTGTCTCCTGCACAGGCCAATACACATCTAAATTTTGTAGCCTATCCATATCTCCCAAATTGGGAATTCAAAAGTTTTGTATTTATTTGTCAACTTAGTTTTTGAATTATTGGTTTTTTGAGGTAGAATGTTATGGTGCTAATGGCTAAATGCTAAGTTGTTATCAAACAATTTTGGAAGTTCTCCCTATAGTTTAGCGTTTTCTAGATGTTTCAATCAAGTCAACTTGATATTATTACAAAATGTAACATTCACTATTTTTTCTCAAAATAAAAAATGCTATTGACACACACTAAGTATCTTGGTGGGCGAGCTCATGTGATTGAGTTCTTTAAGCTTCATGCAAGAGGTCTCAAGGTTGATCTCCTAGGTTGTCTCATCTATTGTTTTCCTTGCTTGATGTTGCTACCACGTCAAGCATCGTAATCAACATCAATGGGCTTATGCTATGTACCATTCACAAAATGCGGGGAAGTGCTCAAGGATTTCCCCATGATGTTTTCCTTGAAAAACAAAATACAATAAGTATATCATGGATACATAGATAATGTTTGTGAGTGTACACACACATTATATACATGTCCATTTTTTAGTTACAATCAATATAATAAGCTAAAAAAACTAGACATCGAAAACAAGTGCTCCATAGGGAACAAAGTGGAGAGTCGAGGGTATCATAACCCAAAATTATCTCCCATGGAGAAGGTTGAAGATTCTATGGGCCTCTATTTCAAAAAATCCTTGGATGGTTCTATCTAACTACCCAGTTTAGTTTAATGTTGCTATTAGGTCATTTCCAAATTACATGAGCATTTAATGCATTTCTAAAACAACAACATAAAGAGGATCACCGAAAGAAAAATAGTCACAAGGTATGCAACATTTTATTCTAGGAAACCCTCATGGGGGAGAAAACCCAACAAAACTTCCTCAATAATATATTGCCAATACAATGACAAGACTAAGACCAAAACACCAATAATAAACCAAGACTGAGAATGCTCCTCTCTTCTCCTACCTCCTGCAACTACTTTCAAGATATGCACACTAGATGAGTGAGTGTGAGTGTGTATAAGTGAGGCACCATCCTCACATATATATACTAGTTGAGGAGGTGCTAGGGTTATGTCTATTCACTTAGAAGGCCCGACTTATTCTAGGAGTGGTTAAAACCACTTTATAAACACTAGGGCCCGACTTCTAGAATACCACCATATAAATATGGTTTGACCAATCCACAAAAGGGGATTTGCTCTTATACAAGACCCGGTATGATCAATCCACAAACGAGGATTTGATCTATAAAATAATAACTCAAATATAATAATAATATTCTTTGAAGTTACAATATTTCAACACTCCACCTTAACGAGAAGGGTATTCTACTGACATGACCCAATACAAAATCATCAAGAGAAGGAGAGGGAAACATCATCATTAGCATCTGAAACACTGACAGGCGTATCTACAAATCATAGAAAGTTTTTTTCATCATCAATACCATCATTGTTCACAACATGAAGCTAGAGTAACATCAACATCATCATCATCAGAAGCATCAACATGAAACTGAAAAATCAACATCAATAGCATGAAGCTAGAACAACATCATAACCAACAGCACAAAGTTGGTACAACGTCATCAACAACACGAGGTTGAAACAACATCATCAATAGCAGGAGGTTGTAACAACATCACCAATAACATGAGGCCGAAACAACATCATCAACAATGCGAGGCTGTAACAACATCATCAACAACAGGAGGCTGGAACAACATCATCAACATATGATAACAGAACGAGGCAGGTGTATCAACAAAAACATTTGTGGTACTTTGACAGACCGTCCTTACCAGACCTTCGGTATCTGCTCAGGACTCATAAGATTCCCTAGGATATAAGATTCTAACAATCTACCACGTGGTACTCTGACAGACTGTCTCTACTGACCATAACTAGCATATACATGCACAGGTACTCTTACAGACTGTCCTTACCGGACCTTCGAGATCTGTCCAGGGATGATCAAACACCTAGGATATAAAGTCCTAATGGAGCTACCCGTTGTTGGTCATAATACCATAGTATCATCGACATCACTCCCCCTTTTGAGGGAGGTCCTTTCGGACTACACCAATCTTGTCTCGAAAGCACTCAAACTTCACACAAGACAGAGGCTTGGTCAACAAATCTGCAACCTACTCATCTATGCTAACATATTGGAGCTTTACAACTCCCCTCTGCACCATATTACAGATGTAATGATACCATATTTCTATGTGATTCGACTTGTCATGGAACATTGGGTTCTCCATCATATTTATGCAACTCTGGTTATCACATAGAATCACAGTGGCTTCCATCAAACATACCTACCAACAACTTCTGAAGCCATATGGCTTCACAACTGGTGAAACATGTTGCAATGTATTCTGCTTTTGTCGTGCTGAGAGAAATACTAGATTGCTTCCTGCTTTTCCATGAAATCATGGCTAACCCCAAACTAAAGTAACATCTTGGAGCGCTCTTTCTATATGAGACACTTTGAACCCAATGAATCAGTATAACCACACAGTCTGAAGTCATGATCTCCAATATATCAAACACCATAATCCAATGTACCCTTAAGGTATCTCATCACATGCTTCCTTTTTCTTTATTGTCGCTCTTTTGAAAGGGATTCTTTATGTTCTTTCCTTGTGCACATCCCTTGCATACACCTTCATGATCAACCTTTAATTGTAGTAAACTTATAACTACCTTGCTTACATATGGTAAGGCTTTGTAGTTAATGTTAGCTAGTCTTCTATGCCAAAGTTCATAAGGACTTTCAATAGAGTGAGTTAAGGCTAAATCTGTGTGACCTTTTAACTTGTACAATCCACCTTCTTATGTTCCAATAACAACTGCATCTTCTGGATCCCAAAACGGAAACGCAGCCAATCCTCGTAGATGGAGTCTCCATCGTGCTTCCAGCACCAGGATGGAAGAAACGGTTCATCTCGTCAATAAGGTCAGTGGCTGGCGCAGAAGAAACCGAGGAGGGAAGCTCCAACTCTGGCTCTGGCAAGAGAGAACCAACGATTTGGGACCAGATCAATACTGAGAACAGACTGCAGGTGCGGCAAATGCTAGACCCTAGTTGCCGCCGCCGCCTTGATCTAAAGCTCGAAATCCATTCAACTAGCAGAGACCTCAGAGACCTACGGCTCTTGGGGGATTCTCCGCCTTTTCTCTGGTACAGTAATCTAGTTAAGAGCAATACAAAAGTAGGGTTTCATTTTGAATATTGTGGCAAGACTAGCTCCGAGATTGCGGTATGCATCCCCCTTTTTGTAAAGACCATTACCGGATCTTCTCTTTGCTTATAGGCTCAAGACTCATACTATGTTTTTAAGCTCAAAACCTGAATCCACCAGGCTACAGGTACTCTACCTGGGTTCCAACGACTAATCTTCGAAGGATGATAGCTTCGGGATGGCTCTTTGCTACAGGACTATGGGAATCTAAAAATGCAATCATTTCTCTCACTTCTCGTTTGCGTGGAGGAGCACCTTCAGTCACTCATCCAAGCTCTTACAAGCATGCCGTGAAATCAGGAACTTTCGCTCCTTCGGGGTTCAAGGATGAAGCTTCAAAAGTAAAGGAGCCCTTTGGATCTGCCTTCATCGTGGAGCAGTGCGTAGAACCTCCAATAGCAGAAGTTGAAGATCCCCAAGTCTATGGCTATGCTTTTACCTACCAGGCAAGAGGCCTCATTTGCCATTTCAACAGACTTTGGCCCTAAGCCTCTACGTTAAAGGAATGGATTAACAAAACCTGGTCGGAAGGTCATGAGTTGTTCTTCTGCTCCAAGGGTTTCTTCATCGTCAACTTCTCCACAGAAGCAGAATGTCAACGCGTGCTAGAGCAAGGTCCTTGGTTATGGGGAAGATCTGGTCTCTCCATGCACAGATGGTTCCCCAACTTCAATCCACTGACCATGACAACCATGACTACACCGGTCCGGGTAAGACTACCCAATCTACCCTTGCATTTCTATTCTTCATCTTTTTTACCCACCCCGGGCAATGCGTTGGGTAGATTCATCAAGAGAGACACAGACAAGATAGCGAAAGGCTTCATCACTTTCACCTGCATATGCATTGAAATTGACCTTAGTCAAGGGTTTCCAGATAGGATTCTTATAGATTGGGATGAGGGAGATCCTTTCACACAGATGGTCGATTATGAGAACACTGCCTTTAGATGTCGATCCTGTCAGCAAACAGGGCACCTCCAGGCAACTTGTCCTCTATCCCCAATCCCTTCCTCAACTTCTGGAGCACAGAAAAGAGCTAATGGCTGGCAAGGGCTAAAATCTCACAAAAGCCACCAAAGCCCTTCCTCCAGCAACAAGCAACATCATAAGGACGCTCCAAATCCTCTGCCTTCCTCAATGCCTCCGCAGGACCCAACTTTCGCTCAGCAGCCAACTGTCAACCCAAAACACCAGCCTGTGGCCTCGACACAAAATCTTAAAGATTCAGAAGACATGATTCCAACTCCTGCAATTAAGTCCTTGCACCCACCTCTTGAAAAGGGGGAAACAATTGACACAATCATGATCACAACCCCACTCACAGGGACTCAGAAGCATCCTCATGAATCAGACAACTCAGACAGCGACAAAGAAGCACCCCTAAATTCAACAGCTCAAGATTACGACACTTCCTCATACCACCTGGCTTTGGTGGCAAAAGTTGTTCAGCCTATCAGCTCCTCTGGCTGGATTGATGTTCGTAAGAAAAAAGGTAGAAAGGATCCCCATTGACCAAGACAATGATCTGGCCCTTTCGCCTTATATTGTAATGTTTCATCTTGCTTGCCCACGCACTCTATGGGGCTCTCTTTTAGCATAGGCTAGTTTCAATTGATCCCCTGTTCTCTTTCTGGGGGGTCTTTTCCCATCAGCAAATCGATGTATCACTTTGTACTTTTTTTCATGGATTNAAAAAAAAAACTGCATCTTCTATGGTTTTTTCTTTAGGCCACATAACAACTTCACCATCTATGAATGCAACCCTGAAACCTTTCTTATCTAGAGTTGAGATAGAAAGTAAGTTCTTTGTCAAACTTGGTACATAAAGTACATCCTTCATTCTCATTGGAGTTACTGAATCAAATTTTTAGGTGGATTCTCCCATTTCTTTGATAGGGTATTGATAATAATCTCCAAGTGAAACTTTATGGGGGAAATGTTTTTTCCGTAAGTCTAGAGATAATGTCTTTCTGACCTGTCATGTGCTTAAAGGAACCGTTATATATGATCCAAGTATCCTCTCTAGGTGTCACAGATCCTGAGAGGGCTGAAAACAAGGCCTAATCTTCAATATCTTCTTTAGTCAACTTCTTGGGTGGCTCATCATCTTGAGTTGCATGTGCATGATGTCTTTTGTTATTTCTCTTTTTGTATTCTTCCCTTCTAGCAGGACAATTCTTAGCAATGTGTCCCATCTTATCACAATGATAACATTGATAAGAGAAGACATCTTTTTCCCTTTCTTTGACCCTTATGATCTTTCTAGAATCTCTTTGGAGGGTGAGATTCTTTATGAAAGTGGGTCTCCTTTTGAAAATGAGACTTTTTCTTTCCTCCTTTATCATAAATATCCAAGGCTTGATCGTCATCTCTTAATAGGACGACTTCTTGATTGGCTACTCTTTCTTCTTCTTGAACACATTCTTCCCATAAACTATCAAATTGGCGTTTCTATTTTCTTGCACAAATAGTTTGGATGAAGGCATCCCAAGGTCTTTGTGAGACCATTAAGAGTTGTCATTATGAGCTCATCTTCATCCAAGTTTTCTCCAATTGCTTCTAACTGTTCGTTGAATTGAGAAACCCTAGAGAAATAGTATTGAATTGTTTCTCCTTTTCACATTTTTGTATACTTGAGTTGGGTTCTCAAGTTCATCTTTCGGTTGATGTTCTTTCCTTCATACATTATGGTTAGGTCATCAAACATCTCTTTTGGAGTATTCTTAGAAGACACTTGAGGGATCAAGTGGTCTTTTGGGCCTAATCATATCCTTCTTGTACTTCTCCTTGACTTCATCTTCTTCGAGTTCCCGTACATTTTCTTTTATGAATTTTGCAAGGTCATTCTCTTCAAGAATGAGTCCAATTAGGTACTTCCAAGAACGAAAAGTTTCCACACCTTCTAACTTGACAAGAAGCTTGGTGCTTGCAAACATCTTGACATGGAGCTAGAAAAAAGACCAGAAAATGAAAGTGCTCAGCAAATGAATCTGAACTTACCAGGACACGCGCTGCGGTGAGGCGAGTTGGATGGAGCTGACTATTTCAAAAAATTCTAAGTTTTACCCCTTGAAACTTGACCTACACAAATATGGACTGCTACTTCTAGTATTGGTTTTGGTTTCCTAGTTTTCTGGTACCAGCCAAAACTAGGGTTTGACTTTCCAGAGAATCTGGCCACTGAAAAAGTTCACTCAAGCTGCCAAAAGATGCACTAGGGTAAGGTGCACTTTCCAAGATTGTTTTTGGTAAAAGATTTCTCTTCATTGAAAAGCCCTAATTTCCTTGTACGAAAACAATGACGTTTTTAGATACCCAGTGAAAGGTGCTCTATTCATTCAAGCTCTGATACCATGTTAAGTTTAATGATGTTATTAGGTTATTTCCAAATTACATGACCATCCAATGCATTTCTAAAGCAACAACATAAAGAGGATCACTGAAGGAAACACAATCACAAGGTACGTAACATTTTATCTCGAGAAACCTCATGGGGGAGAAAACCTAGCAAAACTTCCTCAATAGATTGCCAATACAATGCCAAGACTAAGACCAAAACACCAAGGAATAACCAAGATTGAGCATGCGCCTCTCTTCTCCTTCCTTATGCAACTGCAACTGCCTTCAAGATATGCGCACTACATGAGTGAGTGTGAGTGTGTATAAGTGAGGCAACATCCTCACATATAGATACTAGTTGAGGAGGTGTTAGGGTTTTGTCTACTCACTTAGTAGGGACGACTTCTTCTAGGAGTGGTTAAAACCACTTTATAAACACTAGGGGTTGACTTCGCAAATACCACCATATAAATATGATTTGACCAATCCACAAGAGGGGATTTGTTCTAATACAAGACCCGACATGATCAATCCACAAAAGGGGACTTGATATATAAAATAATAACTTAAATATAATTAGAATATTCTTCGAAGTTACAATATTTCAACATACCCTCCTTCGAACACCTCATGCATTATCTCCAGGAATAAGCCGAGCGAAAATTGATCCATCGCCTTCCTAAATGAGGATGCCTTGAAAAATGCATATTCGACTCTCCCATATCGATATTGACCTATATTGTTGTTAACTTATTTAAACTGAAAATCTTGGGGCCAATATACAATTTCATAGGCCTTTGGTCATTTGATAAAACAATCAAGAACCTGATTTCAAAAAAAAGGCAGCTCGAGAGCAATTATGAACTTTCTCTATCGAGGTAGGGGTTACCGTCTAATTATTTTATTTTCCATTGACAATCATGAACTCATTTTATAAGAAGTTGGGGTATGTCTCTTCAACCAAGTTGGCCTTTAAATGAAACATCTAGTTACCAATTTTTTACTCTTAGGAGATTCAATCCAAGGGTCTTTCTCAACCTTTGAAATATATAATAGTTCAATCTAAATGCAATTGGGGATGGCTTAGTAACCTTAGTCAAATCCTCAAAGTTAACATTGGAAAGAAAAATATCTTTATAGGCCAGGGTTTATGTCAATGTGGATCACAATAATCTTGCTCGTGCAAAAACTACCCTCAAGGTAGGAGCAAGAATACATTGACAAGACCTTGACTGTATATTTTGGTCCCTTGTCACCATTAGGAGTAGAAGATTGTGGAGAGGGTTCGAGACCCTTGTTTTGCTTGTTGTTGTAATGAGGTTGTCGCTTCTTGGGACTCTTGGATTTATCTTTCTAGTGGCCACTAAGGCTTTGTTGGATGTATGTGAGGTGTTGATCTATCCAAGTTGCACAAGCTTATCTTGCTCTTGAATCAGAGCATGACAAAAAGAGGTTTCTTTATAAACACTACATATATCTTCTCTGGTGGAATAAAAGGTAGAGACAAAAACAAAGTATGCACTACCAAGCTTGGAAATAATAATATATATGCATCGATCTTTTTTCGGATCTAGTTTGCAGTCTATACACAAAAGTCTAAGTGTTTTGAACTTAGATAAATAATATTCAATGCAAGGAAAATCTTTGGGACTTAAAGTGGTTAACTGGTTTTCTAACTGGCGGACTCGAACAATATTGTGTTTACCACACACAACTTGAAGCTTTTCCCAAGCTTCATCAGGGGCATCGATTCCTTGAAGGTGAAACCTTAAATTAGGAGATATGGACATTCCAATTAGTCCATGTGCTTCATCACTCTTATTAGCCCATTTGACTTTCTTTTCATCATCAATGGATTCTTGTTTTTTTCCCAAGGTAATCTGGTACAATCCTTTAGTTCTTAATACATCCTCTATATGGGATTTCCATGTAAAATAGTTGGTATTATTAAGAAAAAGATCAATGGGAGAAGTCATATTAAGTATGCAGATAATATGGATTTAAAAGTTGAAATTGATGGTCTAGATGGACAACTAACGAAAAAATAGGTTGTTTAAAAGAAAACAACTCTGGAAATAGACTTCAGACCTCTTTCTTAAGATTATAAAAGTGTTCTTTCTAGTGTTATTCTAGTATTATTCTGATATTGTTCAGGATATATCATTGTCGTTATGTTATTGCTTGTTCAATATTTATGTTCTACATATTATATTATATCTAAAATATTGCAAGTGGTATCAGAGCTCTTTCCTGGGCATGACTTGTGGGGTAGTTTTTTTCCATGGTAGAGACGTATTTCGACATCTTTAAGCAACAAAGATACGTCGTTATGTGCATAAAATTACGGTCGAGGAGTCATCCACGCAAGAAATACAAGTGGTTTTTAAGCGCACATCTATTGGCCACCCTTGTAATCCCTGTTGGTACACCTTCGAGTGGTAGCGCATCAGAAAACACATGTAAACAAATCGACCCAAGCATCTTGAAGCCCTTCATAAATAAATCGATCTGTCACCTGACTGTTATAGTGTCACCGAGAATATCACTCAGGAAGATATTGTCTAGTACATGGGTAGTACGACTAAGGGTACGGTTTAGCCTCCTTAGTTGGTGCCCTGAGATATTGGGTCGAGTACTACTGTTGGACCCCACATGTATATCACAGAGCTATAGCACAGGGAAAACCCTTGTCTGTAGAAACCTTGAATACCCTAACCCTTGGGGTAGAAAAATCAATAGAACCGACAAGATCTATTGTTGTGTAATTGTCTCTCCTGATGTGTTGTAGGTTTCCCGCTCGAAGATGCATGCGGACATTGCTATCGATAATGAAAGTGCTCTTTTTGGTGTTATTCTTATATTATTTTGATATTGTTCTGAATATATCGTTGTTGTTCCGCTATGGCTTGTTCAATATCTATGTTCTTCATATTATATTATATCTAGAATATTGCAACATTACACAAGAAATAATTTCCATTTCCAATACAATGGAGCATATTGGTTTCATTGGATTTGGAGCGATGGGATTTGGCATGACAACACAACTTATTAAATCAAATTATTGTGCTTGTGGTTTTGATGTATAAAAACCAATTTTATCTCAGTTTGCAAAAGAGGGTGGCTTGACAAGAAAGAGTCTAACAAAAGTTACAAAAGGTGCCTAAGTTATTGTAATTACTGTCACCAACGAAAAGCAGACTGAAAGAGCATTGTTTGGAGAGGGAGGGGCAGTTGCAACTTTGTCAAGATGGGGCATCAATAATACTATGTTCCACAATATTTCCATGCTTTATAAAAGAATTAAATAAACAATTAGCAACTGAAAGAAGGGCCTTACTACTAGTTGATGATCCTATATATGCTGGTGTGATAAAGCATTAAGGAGTTGGTGTTGGAAGTTTCGTGAAAATGGTAAATAAACATCTTGTTGGGGTTCACATTGCATCCGATGTTGAAGCTATGGCATTTGGAGATCATTAGGGTCTGAACACATAATTTGTTTTTACGTCAATGCCACACATGTTGGAAAATGCCCAGAAAATGATGTGTCTATAACTTACAATCTACAAACTGGGTATCTGTGATTTTTGGTGGACATGAGCATCATATTGAAACATAAATATTTACCAAAAATAGCGCATACCCATATTGACATTTGAGAGAAATAACTAGTTTTTTCAGACATGTAGCAACTTTTTTCAAAATTGCATATTATGTGTAGAAAATGATTTTCTTATATGTTGAGATCCGTGAAATGGGTATCTATGATTTTTGGTGGGCAACAACATCATTGAGATAGACATACTCGTCAAAAAGAACACATGCCCAAATTGGAATTTAAGAGAAATGAGTGGTTTTGTGAGCCTTTGTATTAACCGAATAAATTTAACGTCAAATAATTAATCAAACAAAACAGTAACTGGTACTTGATTTCAGAAGAATATGCATGACTAACAATTATAGGATGTGTAATGCAATATTCTTTTTCAATTCATATTGTTTATTTATATTTATATTTGTTTATCTATTATCAAAATAATAGTGCGTTTGGTTTGCAGGTTAGGTGGGACTGGAGCTAGAGCTTGGAGCTGGGAACTTGGCCCATAGGCCCAGATTTCAAACTAAGACGCTCTAATACCATGTGTAATAGCCAAATAATTAAAACATCCATTTATTTTACTAACATAACAATAAAGTTCAATAATTCCTCTATATTGAGCAAATTAGTAAAATTAGTAAAATTCAAAAATTTCTTTAATTGAGCACATTCGCATATAGATTTATCCACAAATAATAAACTTTTATAGAAAAATAAAACAAATACACAAATTTAAATACCTGGGTCTGATGCTAAACCTCTGTTTGTTCGCTTGCCTTGTTGACCACTGTTGCACTGTGTAAACACTGCCCAAAACCTAGTTCCACCCTGCCAACTAGGTAACTTCCTAGCTCCAAGATATCATATGGATATCCTGGCCCCCGTGCCCAAAACCTCCAGCAACATGGTGCCACTGTGTATTCCATTGTAGGGTGTGGACCCTAGTCCTGTTAGGAGGGGTGGAGGCATTTCCCACCGTATATCCTCCATTGTAGGGTGTGGACCCTAGTCCTGTTAGGAGGGGTGGAGGCATTTCCCACAGTGTATCCTCCGAAACCTGAAGTCATGGGAGGACGGTGTTAGTTCACGCTCCCCAAGACGTGTGATGATGACTGTCAGATGCCTGCTGGGGAAGCTTGGTCGAGATAGTCACACTTCCGCTTACGGGGTCTATTCGGAGTTAGGTCAATATAGTTGACGCTCCAAGATAGTCTAGCAGAGGAAGGATAGGAATGGAGATGGAAGTAGGTTAGGGAGGAAGGATGAGTAGAAATAGTTGAGAGAGTATGGAGATTTGTCTGATGGTGGAATTTAATGTTTTCCCTTAAAAAAAAAAGAGAAATGTGTATATATGAATATTCATTATTACGTAACTAAACCACAGTTGTTTAAAATAAAATCGTTGAACTAGATAATAGTAATTAAAGGATTTCTCAAACAATTGATTGGTTTGTTGTCTTTTATAAAAGACTAGTCTTGCTAACTGGATTGGATGCATGCATAAATTACTAAAGGATGATAGTTTTGATTATTAGTACATGCACGAGACTTGTATGTACTAGCTACACATGCATTTCTTGTACATATACACTAGTATGTATGAGTTTTCTTGACTTACTTACTAATAATGTCGGTTACTTGTTATGAATGTGTGAACCATGTTTCTTTTCCTTTGTACCATAAGATACCTTAACTTCGGGACGAAGTTTCCTGAAGGGAGGGTGTATGTAACAACCCTGCTTAAATAGATTTATAGGATTATTAATTATAATTAATTTAATAATCTAACTGTCCTAAAAGTTAGCTAAACAATAATTATTTCTTAAATAACGTTAACCAATTAATCATTATTAATTACTTGTTCATGATTGTCAAGGATTAATTAATTATTAATTGACTAATTAATTAATTAAGTAAAGAATTAAAGGGGGTTAATAAATTATATTGTTAAATTAAAGCTTACATATTCTGGAAGGGATAGGACATTAAATATAGGATAAAATAATAAATAAACGTTTTGTGCATAAACAAACGTTGTTCTAAAAAATATCCACTATCTGTCAAACACTAACAATAGACTAGTCTTGGGTTCGTTGTTCAAGGGCCTTCCCTTTGGGCGTTAGCAGCTATGTTGTTTATGCAACATAGGTAAATTGCAAACAGTTCGAATCACAACTGCTGGTTAGAAATTTGCAACCTACTAACCAACGTTTCTGAGAAAATTAGAGAACTAGGATCTAAAAACCCTCTCAGATTTATTTTTTACTGTTCTTGACAATTTTATCTCTTGTTTCGTGTTCTTAAAATCCCGTGACTTCTGTGAATTTTCAAATGATTTGGGGACAAAAGTTTTGATGTTTGTGTGACGGCCAGGAAAGGGAAAATGATTATATTTTGTCCATGAAATTCAGAAATGATTTTTCAATTCTTATCCATGGACATGTGCTTAGGATTTGAGTTTAGAAACTTGCACACTGATTTATGAGTTTCATAATTTTATTTCTAAAATCAAAACGTCCCAGGATCCCTCTGTTACAGCTAAATAAATTTTTGATCAAAATTTAAATGAAGCCAAGGAGAAGCAATAAAGAATTGCAGTGATTCAACTTTTACAAATTTCACACTTGGAAATTTGATTCTTGAAATTAGATCTATGAAAAATATATACGTTTTTTTTTTCACCGGATTGAATTTCCTACACAAAAATTAATAGCTTCCTACAGCCTTTAGCAGCTTCCTATAATTCTCTCACCTATAAATGCTACATTTTAGTAAAGCAATACAAGTTGTTCTGGTGGTAACATCTTTAAATTCTATTGATTGCTTCTTGTTGCAATTTGGGTCATCATTTTCCAGCTGGCATGGGAACAATCTCTTGTTGAAGTAGAGGAGAACAATGAAGTGTTGTCACACAAGAACTAGCAATTACGAAACTTGTGGTTGTTACACAAGAACCAATCACATGAAGCTCAATTATAACTCAAGTCCTTCTAGCTATATTTTCTTTTCATGGTTTTGAGGAGATATTTTATGAATCAAATGGAGACAACTTGATGCTCAATTTTATAGAGGAAGAATACCTAACCTCACAAGTTCATGAGAATTTGATAACATTGAGATATAAGGTTACATGAGGACATGCAACGTATTGAGTTGGGGGAAAATGTTGAGTCACATAATTGACATCTTTTGACACCTTTTCCTCCTTATGTCTAATCCCTTTTTGCTTACCTGTAGCCTTGTAATAGTCTATTTTAGTGCTCATATGTGGGATATAGGCTTAAGGTGTCTTCCATTTTCATTTCTTTAGTATTTCAATTGAATTTATGATTAAACAGTAGAAAAATAATGGTTTTTGCATTTATTTTTGAAAAATGGGTTAGTTTGTCAATTGTTGCAAGAACAGTTAAAACTTGTAGCAGCTACAGGATAAACTGAAACTTGTAGCAGTCGTTTGATTTCATACCAACGCAACAACAAGAAGGAAAAGGGCAATATGGGCTTGTTCCATTTGTTAGTAGACTAATTGTTGTCCATATGGGATCAAACCACTAAGTATAACCAAGTCAAATCAAGGAAGTTAGCTCACGGGTTTATATATAAGCATATTCCATATTTCAAGACAAATCCATATATGAAGAGTTGTGAACTGTGTCCTTGCGATTTTTGGTGCGAGGCATCATCAAGTCAAAACAAATATCTCCACAAAAACTCTCAACAACCCAGATTGTACTTTCAGAGATATCATCGATTTACTAAATATGTTGTTTTTTCCTCTTGCTCCAAATCCGTATAGTCAACACATTCAAATTCTTCTTCAACCACCAAAGATATGCCAAGGATTTGGGATCATTAGTCAACTATATTGGATATAAAGAGAATCTTAGAACTCTTGATATGATTAGACTTGAGTTGTTAGCAACGATCTTGGAGTTATTTATGAGCTGATTTTTAGTTGGTAATTATTAACAAATGGTTGTAACCACGTGAGAAATTTGTGGATTTGTATTTAATTTTTGTTTCAAGAAAGTTTGTGCATAAAAGAGAGTGCCTTCTCGATTCTAGAGGGGGGATTCTCAGAGGAATAATTCAATACATCATGGATTTTGCATGTTGTAATTTATTTTCAGATTATTAAAACTACACTTTCAGCTCTAGTTATGGGTATCAAAATATGGATCCAACTACCACTTACCTTGCCTCTTTAAATGATCATTCCTCTTAACCCTTCCTTTGTAATTACTTTGCAAAATGAAACAAAGACACACTTTGGAGGTCACCAAGAACAACTTCTTCCCATGTTTTTTTTTATGGGGCTTCTAAGGGCAATCCAGGTATATGTGGAGTTGGTGGATGAATTTATTTCTTTGATACTCATTAGATATATTCCATTATGAGTTGGGTAATTGTACTAACAAATAGGTCACGACTTAGAGTTTCCTTCATCTTATCGGCCCCAACAAAGGAGAGGATCATGAAAGAGATCTGGATTTTTGGGGGATTCCAAACTAGTGGTGGATTGATAAATAGGGGCTTCATAAACCAACATATCCTCCAAAATGCCATTTACAAAGTAAATCTAGAGGCATCCTTCACAAAATTACATTTCTCACATGTTTACAGTGAGAGCAACTCCATGGTTGATGACCTAGCAAAAAAATGTAGTTGATTTGCAAGCATGTATGTTGGTGAAAACTAAAATGCAAGGATATGAGGTCTCTTATCTCCCTCGTAGGAAAATACACATCTAAATTTGTTGTCCTTTATATAGCTCCCAAGTTGGGAAGTCACACATTTTGTGCTTATATGTTGGTTTTTTTTTTAATTATTCAGTTTTTGAGGTAGAATGCGATGTTGCTAATGGATAAACGCTTAAGTTATTCTCATACTCTTTTATAATTCCTCCCTAGAATTTAGTTATTAATGGATGTTTTAATCAAGTTAACTCAAGATTATTACAAAATCTATCTTTCCATGTTTCTTCTTGAAATAAAAATGGTATTAATATATATAATATATAATAAGCATCTTAGTGGAATAACTTGTGTGGTTGAATTCTTTGAGCTTCATGCAAAAGGTCTCAAGTTTTATATCCACCTGGATGAAGTGATGACAGGTTTGGCTTCGACCTCACACGTAGTGCGTCCAACCACCACCTCACATACCCATGAAAGGCAACGAACATATGTGATCATGAGTGTGTTTGTTTTGCACGAAGACGAGGTTGAGGGAGGTACACCACCTTCCACCCCCACCCAATAGTGATGAAGGGTCTTGATACCAGGACAAGTCAGAGGTACATGGATAATGGGAGGAAGCGGATGATGACTAGTGGAAATTGAAAGTTGGGTTTTCACATGATGGGATTTTTTCTCGAACCAAGAAGAAACATCAAGGCAAAGGATTATCAGATGGATTGGGTGATCCTGGTTCAGGCAGGAGCAAGCAATTATAACTAGAGGAAGAATGATTGTTGGAATGGTTCTCTTGGTGATTTGGCCCTAGGTCCCTTCTAGGTGTTTGAATATTTTGTGGGAAATTAGGGGCTCATAGCTTTGCTTGTGAATTCAACCCTATCTCGGTGGGAGTGGCCTCCCTTGGGCAACCTTTTGGGTTTTCCTTGGAGTGAGTTATATTTGTTCACGAACCACATGGATTCTAGGTGGCGGTGTTCCTTGTCTTTATGTGGGGTGCAATTGAAGGGGGAAGGGGGGGTGTTTTTTGGCCTGCGCAATGGGTCGAAGGGACTAGAGGAAAGTGGCTTCTCCTAGAGCTTCTCTCAAAAGTATCCCATCTCCCTCAACATCACTGGTTCCGAGGTAAACTTGATGATTTTGGCTCTATTTTTAGACCAAGTATTTTCATGTTGGGGGTATTGGGCATTGTCTTAACCTCATGTAGCTAGAAGGGATTTTGATAGGAAACCCAGGGGGCTACGAGTTTTGTGTCAAGATTGGTTTTAAGAGGGTTTGAAGGGTGTTTGAAGGTGGTAGTGGTAGTTATTCTAGGAGTTTTATGAGCAACTATAGGAGAAATTTAGTATAGGTGGAGCCTCCCTTTGTTGCTTCTTACGTATGGTGGAAGCATGTGGGGAAATTTTCCTATCCTAGAGGTGTCACGCTCTAGTCTGTAGGCTTGGGACTAGGAGATCGTGGTTTCTAGAAACTGGTATGCAAAAGGATGAGGCAACCTCCTTTTCATTGATGGGGACATTCCAATGGTGGAAGGAAAGGCATTTGACCTGCCACAATCCAAGAAAAGAGGCACTAAGCACAAAGGGTCATAGAAACTTCCAGTGCAAGGGAAGTCTACGCAAAATACCTAGGGTATAGGGGCAGAAAGAGTTGCCAAGCAAGCCAAATTATTTTAAAATAACCACATCTCACCATAAACAAAACAAAGAATGGACAAACTAGTAGGAAGAACAAGACTAAGAAGCAAGGAGACCCTGAAGCATATAATTCAACAAGAGTTTTAGGACTAGGTAAAAGACAAAGGTTCATGTGATCCTGAGACACTAAAGCCTTCAAGGCTATGCAGTTCTATTGGCTTGCAAAAAATATTGTGGCCTTGTCAATGGATGATAAGGAAGAGGAACAAGCAGAAACCCTGGACAAAATTAGAACACTAGAAACCAAGTTCATAGTGTTGTGTAGGGTGTCCTTCGAGATCAACTTTAAAGTGAAGGAATGGGATCTTGACAATGAAGATGAGTTGTTGGATGTTCCAGGCACCTCAAGCTCTCGACGTACCAATGCTAACAAAATTACCATTGATCAAGAAGAGTATGAGGACCAAGCAAAGAAGCAAGGGATCCTAGGTGCATTCGGGCCATCCAAGCCACCCAGTCTTAGATAAATACTCCAGTCATGATATTTTAGGTTCTTGAGTATAGTCTCTATGCTTTTATATTTCCAGGTGTCCTCTAAATAGTTTGATGAATATAAAAACCAATATATGACTTTCTCCGACATTATAATTTTGACATGGGACATACATCAGAACTCTGGTTTCCTTTTTAGTAGAGCTCTAACAATCTGTTCTGTAAAACTGTTTGTACGATATTAATATATGAGTAGCTTAGATTACAAAAAAAAAGAAAAAAGTATAAGTATATTGTAATACATACATATAATTATTTTTCTAGGTTGCAACACTTGGGGAAAACCCCTGGGTACTTCCCCTCATTTTGACGATGGTACCAAAGGTGAACCCTAGATTCGTTAGGGTATAAAGCTAGGTCAATAAACATGCTTGAAATAATTACAACATATACTCACTAAAATCTCAACATATCTCTCATGGGAATAGAACTTGGGTGGGGAGGATAACACTCCATCCCACAACCCCTCGGGCTAGACCCAATTCACACACACATGTATTATATGTGAATATACATATATACATATATGTGTGTGTAGAAATTGCCTAGTCTTTAGTAAAAAATGCATCCAATAGAAGGTGAAATTTTTTATGATATTGATGATCGACGGGTGTGGATAACATTTAAGCAACTTTGTTCATACACTAAGCCCATATTTTATTGTTTAAGAATGTGACATTAACTAGGAAAGCCAACAGTTGATCTATCCTCTATCGGATTTAAAATTGGTTGATTTATTTGTTATCAAAGAGTAACAAAGAGATCCACTTTCTTCTACAAAATCATGGTTGTATACATGATGTCAAGTTAGGATGATGTTGTGATAAGGGACGAGAGGAACTTTCGAGAGAAAAAAAGTGGAAAATATTAAAAAAATTGTGTTTTGTGGAGGGATTGCCACTAAAAAGCTAAATCAACGTGTTAAATTGTTAGAAATACCTCATTATAACATTTCTACAATTAATATAATCAAATAAGAGTTGAGGTTTGGAATACTGTAATTTGAAGGGCCGTTTTAGAAATAATATTGATGATGATGATTATTGTATCTTAAGACCAACAAGGTCTATCACACAAACAAAGAGATGTAGACTAAAAAATCTTTAGAATGTTATTTATGTATTTGAATATGGTGGGAATGAAAGTATCAAGGTTATATGGTTTGCATAACCCAAGTGTTACCGAAGAGAAATTAAGTTATGTGATTTGGTAAAATTATGTCTTATATTTTCAAGTTTTGGGGATGTTAAATGGAAATGATTTCATCTCAAACCTGCTTTGTATGACAAATTTTCTCAATTTTTCTTATCTCGATGTGTTTTTGGGTTAGTCTAATGACCACTTTCGTTGTGGAAGTCATGCACATTGGTCTCAATTTAGCAATATTCATTTTGTTTTTAGGCTCGTAATATCGGAAAAATTGTTTTGACCAACCAAATTCAGATTGATAAAATATTTGTAGTATTTAATCTTCCTCTTATCAATGATTTCTGTACATTACAGGTCTTGTCTTTAAACTTCGTAGGGGGTATAAGATTCAATATGATCAACATTATTAATTTGACCATCTTATTTTATGTTCCAGTAGTTAAGGCAAGCCTCATCATCTTAATGTTCCCATAGTTAAGGCAAACCTTATAGTCTTTATGTTATGATAGTTAGGCAAGCCTCATTGAATTTACGTTCCAATAGTTAAGGCAAGCCTCAAAATCTCTTATAAGCCTATGGTGGCTACCACTCACACTAGAAGCAATAATAAGGAGCATAACATAGATCATCTTAGGCAATTTATGTTTATATTCTAAATGCTTAATCATGGATTTAGACTCGACAAGCATGCATCCAACTTTAATCAAGAGAATGGGGTAATGAGTGTTACATTTAATTTTAAAATTATAGGGTATTTAATGCATTTTTTGATTCGCTTGATTTTAATCTAGGTCTCATAAGAGATGTTCCAGGCCCAAACTTTACAACCATTTAGATCAACCTGGATAACTAAGGCGTTGCAAAGGGAATTTTCTTATCCCAATCCCAAATTTCAACATTTCTACACATGTTTTAAAAAACACAATAATCTTTCCAACCAACAATGATTATCTTCTCGACACCATGGTTCCATTTCAAATTGTAACTTAAAATTAATGCCTAAGTATTTGCAAGATTGTCTCTTTAAGGGCATTATCACCATACAAAATTGGGGGATGATTTTTTTTCTTCTAAGTGTGTATGATACACTATTAATGATACATTTATATGTGAGTGTGTATGGGTTTTCTTAAATATAATTATCATAATCTTGGTTTTATCAATATTAATGATACATTTATATTTGAGTGTGTATGTTTTCACAATTGGTCACAATTGTTGTATATATTTATGGAATACACTGTGTAAATAATTTTGAAAAGTCCAACGTTTAGAGTGGACACTCCACTCATCATTGGGGACAAAATAAGCTAAGTGATTAGAGAAGAGTATGCTAAAGAGTAGATTTAAAGGATTAAAATGAAGAAATAGATGTTGAAAAAGGACTATTGTGAATAAAATAAAATAAAATAAGCTAAATAACTGTTGGGAAAGCTATACTTAAACAATTTCGATGAAGATATGCTATGAAACAATAAGCGATTAAAGGGGAAAGAACAAGGAATTAAGATATACTTAATAAGGAGGATTATGGCATTAGAAGTAAAAGAGATTAAACCAGAAGAACAAGATAATCAGATAATAAACACAAGCAAGTAAATTAGAAAAGATTAATATACAAGCATCAAGTTTTTTTTTTCCAAGGAAACCCTCACGAAAAACCCTCTGAGTACTTCCCCATGATCCATGGATGGTAAACAAGATAAACGATTGACCCTGATTACGGGGCCTAACCAGGAGGGAACATATACAAGCATCAAGTTAAACGTATATAATGATAGATTATAAGGAGAGGGAGAGAAATGCATTGATAAAAATCAAGGGTTAATTGAGAAAAAACAAACTTGGAGGAGGTCCACATTAGGAAAGGATCAACACTTGAGGATAGTGTGATAATATATACTTGGAATATTATAATAAATATATAAAATAAGCAAAGAGTAAGAAGAGGCTCAATGATCGAGGTAATGTATGAGGGGTTTCCATGACTGGCTAAGTTTGTAAGCATCTTCACGATTGAAGTTATTGGGGTGTTTTTCAATTTCTAGCACTATTGAATGATACAAGAGGAGTAATAGGGCACCGAGGCTAGAATTTTAGTTTGGTCAAAGCAAATTAGGCAATTATATTTGAAGGAGTGTTCAACAATAATTGACTTGGCAATCTGGTTGTGGTTTGTGTCAGTTATGTGTTCTTTGAGTTGGGATTTAAAGGATATACTGATTTGTCCTATGTATGATTTGCCACAAAAGCAAGGAATTTGGTAGACTCTTGGGCCAAACATAGGGCCTAATTTGTCCTTAGTAGTTTTGAAAATTTGCTTAAGGGATTTCCATGGTTTGAAAAAGGTTTTGATATTCTTTTTGGCTAGAATTCTTGAAATATGACCAGTGGTGCCTTGGATGTAGGGTACAGAGAGGTGAGTAAGGGGTGGAGAAGAGGAAGGAGGATTTTTGAATTTTGAATTGTGAGTCGAGTTAAAGGCTTTGTTTATTTGGGAGACAGATTAACCATTGGCTAGAAGGGCCTTAGTCAAATGGGGTTTTTCCTTCTCAAGGAATTGAGGTGCTGAGATTTGAATGGCTTGAGTGACCAAAGTTTGTATTTTTTACATAATTATTCGAGAACTTTGAGTTGATTATGAAGATCATTGATATTTTTTGCAAGAAGAACAATATTATTAATGTATAAGATAAGGACGTCCCTAGATGGGGTGACACGTAGCGACAGGATGCCACGCGGGAGCCAGCCGGGACGCAGCATTAAAGCATCAACCGGCCAGGGTCCCCTCATCATTTAACTCGCCATGAACAAACACGAATGCATTTACCCGACGAGGCTTCTCGCTCGAGGGAGACGTACCAGCCAAGAGCGCATTATCCAGCCAGCCATTAAGGCTATGGCGGTTTGGCTCGCGATAATTCTCATTGCTCGGGTTGTTAGTGCAGAGAACCAACCGCTCTGGGCAGCCTTTGCTCCAGTGGAATTGCAAACTCGTCGTCGTTCCTCCATCAATTCGCAGGCGCATGGGCCGCATACAATGATATTGTTCGTGCTTGGGAGCCGAGCGACCTTTCGGGGAAGCACTCGGGCATCCCACCAGACCTCCACCATGCCTAGAGTGCGAGGGAAACCACAGAGGGGAGCGGCATGGTACTCTGCGGAATCTCGGCGACAGCGGAAACAGAAGTTTGAAATAGCTCTAGCCACGGCAACCCGAAGGAGAAAAGAGAAGCCACGAACGCCACCCATGGCGTATGTAGTCGAAGAGATTCCGGAAGGGGGTGTGGAAAGCGTCCCCGAGCACTTGATGTTTACAGTGCCTGAGAATTGGAACCCGCCTTCGGATTTTGGTCAAGATAGAAGGCCTTCTTTTGCAGGCAAGCTGGAAACTCCCAACGCCACTTGCACCGAAGCGCACTACCCCACCTGCTACATAGAAGAAGAGTTACCCCCCGACCCGCTGAGGGAGGTGACGCGGGATAAAAAAACAGGTGCATGGCCAGGATTCAAGCGACAACCATAGCCAGGAGCAGTCGTTCTCAACCAACTGGGAGTGCCTTAGCCTCATTTTTGAGATGAGAAGCCTGCTGGACGACCAGATCTTTCGGCTGGCGAGGATCGACCAGCAACTGGATATGTTTTTCGCGGATCACTCCAGAACCCTTCCGAAGCAACAATGCCCAACTTGCGCGCGTGCATATGCATTCCCAGCCGAATGGAAGCAGACATAGGACCAGCACAAGTGCGCAGACTAATAGGTCAATGGATGTTCAGAACTGGCTTTTGTTTTGCTATCAGTTAAGCTTTAGGCCATCTAGTTTACAGTTTTCTTAGCTTTAGCTTATGATACTCAGTTACATTCTCAAGACTGAAAGTCCTGGTTTCCTTCGGGCAGGACGTTGCATGAAGAACTTAGTTATTTTTGTGACCAGGGTGACACATGGTAAGGGATGCCCAGCTGTCCCGGTTTCCTATTCAGGCGGGACAATTGGCATCCCAAACAACTATTGTATTTTGATTAAAGTAATATAATAGGCCCCACCCCTTTTTATTTACAAAAAAAAAATGTATAAGATAAGGACGTCGATGAGTTTGATCGTGTTAATACCCATGCACCCTTCCTCTTTTAAACATTGTCCAAATTTATTGATATAGATGTATCCTTGATTAATACAAACATTACAATGAATATCCATTGATTATGAGTTATTACATCTCATCTTGGCAACAACCTTTCCGTAGAACCTAATCACAACACTACTAATATTAAGGGGGTGTCTATTTCTTATATGCTTTTCCATAGCTTGGATTTATGCACAATGTTGAAGTCTTTTCTAAAATACACAAAATAAATCATTACATGTTGATCCCTGAAGCCAAATTGTTCTTTAGCCACTTATTATTGCCCTCAATCCATTGACTATTTTTTCTCGAAGAACAAGCCAAATAACTTTCCCAAAAGGAGGCTAATCATGATATTTCAATAATTGGTTTGGTCATTTTGGTTTCTAGATTTGAAAATAGGGGCAATTAAACTTTAGGTCTATTTTTTAGGGGATCCTTGCTTGACAATTTGATTGAAAAGATGTTAGAGAGGAAGCACAAAGATTAGACCCCCAAGTTTTAGGATCTTAATTGGGTATCCTTCAAAGCTTTAGCTTTGGCATTTGTAAGATGCTTAATGCTACAGTTGATATCCTCAACAAACAAACCAAAAATCATCATAGGAACTAGTGGTTTGGATGTCTTCAGAGACTTCAAAGAAAACATGAAGGTGGTCGAGGTAAGAATTCCAATCATTTATGTTAATATTTCCTATTTCTTAAGATTTCCAAAGATAATGTTGTCCGAAAATATTTTAGGTTTTCTTTTACATACGTCTAGAAGTCTTTCTTAATCGTTGGTTTAATATTCACTTTTTTCTTTTACTTTTTTATTTATAAAATTATCTTATTATTTCTAATATCTTTTCTGGAAATTTTACACTTTAAATTATATAAAATTTGAAAGATGTGACTTGCCATATACATTTTTCAAAAAATATTTTTGATTTTAGATAAAAGTAATTTCAAAGTGAAATTTTTATAAATCCTCGAGAAAATTAAACATGTCTCTATTGTTAAAAAAATGACTTGATCATATGTCTAGAAAGGATAAAATTGTCATCAAATGCACAATAAAGTTGTAAGCTCAATAATCGTAAGTGATGTGTGCAACACTTGTATGACAAAACCACGTGTACATAATTATACAAATGTACACTATGCATGATGCCAAAAACATGAAAGAAATAAAGAAAGTATTTTTAACGTCCACGAGGCTAAAAATAACCTATGGGACAGATTGCTTTTCCATCTGGCTTTTGTATTCGGCCCTTTTCCTGTGAAGTTTTACAATAATCACTCAAAACTTCTCGACAAAGTCTTTGCTGAATAGATTATCCCAAGAACTAGCTGCCAAAATACCTGCATAATTTTCCCTGTTGTCTTTGAGGGCCTCACATTCTAAAATGAAATGTTTTTATGTTTCCACTTTTCCGGATGAGCACAAAATACATACTATTTCCTCCCACATTTCTTTTGGCCTTTTCCAACGCCCTGTTTCACAATGGAGTTGCTGAGAATTAGTACTTAATTGAGCAATAAGAATTTTAGATCTCCAAGAGATATTGGCCCCTATGTACGCCTTTTGTTGATGGTTATGAGTGGGGTTAAACTCTTCAATGTAGTACTTCTTCTTTCTCCCTAGCTCTTTCTCCCAAGTACGTTTGTGGAACCTATCCATAACAAAAAAAAATTATCTCTTTACTCTTTGTAGGACACATGCTCAAGCAAATGCTCCATTTACTAAACCATTTGTTATTTTGCCGCATCCAAGTCTTCTTTCTTTTGCACAATCTGTCACTAAACACAACCTTAGGCCATCTACCCTCTTCCATTTGCTCAATTTTTTTCAAATACCTTATGACTTGCACCATAACAATTGCTTCAATAGAGGGGCAGCCCCTGTTTCACTTAACAGGATAGCATAAGGAACTACACTTTTAATTTTAAATTTGTTTGTAATCAACCACTTATGAATTTTCTCAATTTGTTTCCACTGCATCTCGGTTGTGCTACTGGCCCATAGTTCACAACTGTAGAGAATCACCAGAATCACTAGAAGCCCAAAAAGAGTTAGAGTGGTTTTCCAGTCCCACAACTCTGCCTCTCTACACCTGTTTTGAAAAGAATAAAATGCTTTCCAACCCCCTAAAGTTCTTTTCTTTCTACAACCATCCC
>ML811368.1:154547-172013 GCA_009831015.1 Picea engelmannii | reverse complement strand
TACATTAGCATGGATGAACAGGTTGCTGATGTGATGACTAAGCCTCTATCTCGTGTAAAGTTTGAAAACTTTCGAGATAAGCTTGGTATTGTCCGAAAGGACCTTCCCTGAAAGGGGGAGTAGATGTATTCCTTGCTTCTGACCTCACTGTTAGACGTAAAGCAAGATGAGTCATGCTTCTAACCTCGTTGTTAGACGTAAAGCAAGATAAGTTATGGTTCAGACCTAGTTGTTAGACGTAAAGCATAACGCCGCTGACTCCTTGCTTCTAACCTAGTTGTTAGACGTAAAGCAAGATGAGTCATGCTTCTGACCTCGCTGTTAGACCTAAAGCATGACTCTGTGTGATCCTTTCTTCTGACCTCGTTGTTAGACGTAAAGCAAGATGAGTTATGCTTCTGACCGAGTTGTTAGAAGTAAAGCATAACGCCGATGATTCTTCGCTTTTGACCTCATTGTTAGACGTAAAGCGAGATTTTGATGTGTTCCTTTCTTTTGACCTCGTTGTTAGACGTAAACCAAGATGAGTCATGCTTCTGACCTAGTTGTTAGACGTAAAGCATGACGCTGTGATTCCTCACTTCTGACCTAGTTGTTAGACATAAAGCGAGATGATGATATTACTTGCTTCTGACCTAGTTGTTAGACGTAAAGCAAGATGTGTCTGACACTGAGCTACCAGCTTAACCACTGTGACATTGAGCTAGTGTAGTATTGTGATGTGACAGCCTAGTGTTGTAATGAGGTATCATTTTTACTGATACATGTTTGATGCAGATGATGATAGCATTCCTTCAAGAATGATGATGCTGCTGATGAAGAAAACTTCTAATGACTCGTAAATGTGCTAGACAATTGTTCAAGATGATATTGACGATATTGTCCTCTAGATGCCACTGATGATGCAGACCCCTCTCACCTGATGCTGATGAAGAATACCATTCTTGTTAAGGGGGAGTGTTGAAATAATGTAACTGCGAAGAGCATTCTTGTTATTATTTTGTTATTGGATTAAATCCCCATTGTGGATTAATCATGTCATTATTATTATTGGATTAAATCCCCATTGTGGATTAATCATGTCATTATTATTATTATTTTTATTAGATTAATGCCCATTGAGGATTAATCATGTCGGTAATTGTATAAGGAGCAAATCCCCTTTTGTGGATTGGTCACCGGACAATTACAAAGTGCTGAATAAGAAGTCGGCCCCAACAGTTATAATGGGAGACCCAGAATTAATTAAAGGTGGGTTTACCCACCCAGAGTGAGAAGTCGGCCCTGCCAGATGGTGACTCTTCACACGTGTCAGGTTGATATAAATAAGAGGCTACCACCTCACTTCTTACACACAACTAACTTCCTCATTCTCTTATGAGGCAAGCTGCAATTAGAAGTTGGAGAGATGAGAAGAAGGGTGGCGCATCTCTTGGGGAGGACTTTCTGTATTGGTTTGAGTTATCTCTTGAACATTGTATAAGCTATTTATGATAAGGAATTTTTTGCTGGCTTTTCTTCCCCTAGAGGGTTTCCCAGGATAAATACTGTGTCTCTTGTGAATGTGTATTTCTCAGTGATCTTGTTCTTATTATGCTCTTATCTTATGAAATGCAAAGAACTATAATAATGGCATAAACATTAACAGTATAGTCATCAATCTTCTTCTTTATGCTGATGATATCATTTTTATGGCAAGGAGTCCCCATGATATTGAAAACCAACTAAGAATCCTCAAGGATATTTTCTCCAATAAGGGTATGACTATTAACACTGATAAGACTAAGGTCATGATTATTAAATCCAATAAAATCACTTATGATACCTTCATATATGTCGACGAGAACTTGGAAGAAGTGACTTCAGACAAATATCTTGGTATTGATATTCACCACAAACTCAACTGGAATTATAGCATTGAGAAACGGATGATTGGGGGATGGAAAGCTTATTATGGCCTTGAAAACAATTGTAATTCAATTGATCTTTGGACTTGGGATAAAAGGAAAATCCTCTTTGAGAATCTCGTTACACTTGTTATTCTTTATGGACGTGAAGTTTGGGGTTGTAGTATCTCTCATGAATCCTAGAGAAAGATAGAGCAAATACAAAATAATTTTATAACCTATAATCTCAAAATTAAAGGAAATACGCCCTATCTCGTCCTCCTCTTATAAACAAGCCTCTCTCCCATTGAGAGCACGACTATGACTAGATACCTAATGTATAAGAACGAGTTAAACAACATGGAAGACAATAGGCTTCCTAAAATTGCTTCAAAATCGAGTCGTAACCACCATCGACTCAAGCGAGGATGGCAAAAAGATGCCGAGTCTTGGCTAAACTATTGGGGAATCATCGAAGACACCATTTTGCAGAATAAAGATACTATTAAAAATATCATCAAATCAAAATTTAAGGAGAAAATGTGGTGTGATAAAGAGTTAGAGTGATCTGGATTTAGGAGCTTAACGAACTAATTAACAAATTGAATACAATAAACACAGAGATAGGAAGAATAAAACAAATATTTGGTGAACAATATCTTCTATTAAATAATGAAATAGGCTGAAACTGTAAAACTACAGAGTTGAAACTTGCTCGAATGGTGGTAGCTATCTCTGAGAAGAGATGTGGCTGCTATGCGCATCCATCTGAGCAAAATGGATTACAATGAGGCTCCATAGGCCCTTTCCATATTATCCATGAATGCCAAAACCCTAGACATCCAAAAACATAACCCTACAAGGTGAAATGCCAAAAGTCATGTGGGCCCTATGGGTAAGTTGGTGTAATTTGGTAGCTCAACTTCCTAGGGTCATAACTTTTGCATACGACCTCCATTTTAGGCACGTAATAGCTCGTTGGAAAGGTATTTCAGAGAACTACACATTCTACCATTAGACTCTGACTCTGTCTATAGTTTGACTGTGGCGAGCCAAAAAAAACACAATGTTTAGGGCCCCAAAACAACCCTGAAAGTACAACAAGATGTGCTGACATGAAAACATACAAAATAAGCCAGTTGGATTAGGCGAGAGGCCACCCATATACACCTGGAGAATGTCTGAGGCTTCAGACAACCCCAAAAGTGTATAACTCACAATTATAAAGCAGTACAGAAAGACGTGCTTAACAAAAACGGACACGAGGAGCTAGTTGGAATAGGTGGGTGGCTACCAATATTCACCTGGATCAGTCCTCCCCCCTTAGGAAGCAATGGTCTCCATTGCATTGAGTTCCCCCGTGAGGTGAGGAAACTTCTACTCGATTTGGCCCCGAGTGAGCACTTTCCTTGGTGTAGGAGTTGTCCTACCTTAACAACCCGATAAAGCTAGATTCGTTGCTACCAAGTGCCCTTGACCCGTGTGTCCACAATCTGATCGGTGGATGCTTGTTCCATACAGTCAGGGTTGATCTATGTTGGTGTCAGTTGTTTGACAATCTCATAGGTGTCCAATAATGGTGGAAAATATGGCCGAAGGAGGTCCACATTGAATACTAGATGTAGACCAAGGAAGGGTGGAGTGTTGAGCTCAAAAGCATTGCTACCCACAACCTTGGTGATAGTGTAAGGCCCATAACGAAGGGGTTGAAGCTTTCGATGGGGCCCAATGAGACGCTCCTTATCAAATGTAGCCAGACTTTGTCGCCAACCTGAAACTGGTGTGGTACCATGTATTTATCATGGCGGTGCTTGTACTTAGCATTGGATTTATGTAAAATCTCCTAGACATGTTGGCGGAAGTGCTGAATATGCTCAATGAATTTGGTGGGTTTGTCAATCGTAGACTGATCAGGGGAAGAGTTTGTTTATGCAGTGGCAAGAGGAAGTGCAACATCAATGGGTCCCAAGGGTTGCAATCCCAGACCCACTCGAAATGAGTTATGGCCGGTGGAACTATGGAGAGCCCTGTAGTAGTTGTGTTGGACATATGGTAGACTCTTGTCCCATGTACGAGGATGCTTAGAATTATACATGCGCAGGATGTGCATAATCATTTGATTGACAACATCGGTTTGGCCATCGGTTTGGGGGTGGAAAGAAGTGGATTTTGTGAGCTTGGTGTCCAACAGAGACAAGAGACTCGACCAAAAGGTGTCGAGGAACCTGTTGTCTCGGTCGGAGATGATGGTCTGTGGTATCCCAAAGTGAACCCAAACTCATTCGAAGAAGAGCTTGGTAGTATCTACCGCTATGACATTCTTCTTACAGGCTGTGAGGATGGCCATCCTCGAAAATCGATCAACTACCACAAACACGTAGTCATTGGCATGCTTGGTGGACAACAAACCAGACATGTAATCCATGGATATGGATTCCCACGACTTCTCGAGAATAGGAAGAGGGGTGTATAAGCCTTGCTTCTTGATGGCCGACTTGGCAATGGCATACGCAGTGCAAGATTTGATATATTTGTTGACATCTTGTCGAAGTTTTGGCCAATAAAAATGTTTATGAAGAACAACCACAATTTTCTCTACGCCAAAATGTCTTGCCACCTGACTGTAGCGGGCTTCCCAAATCAGCTTTGCTTGCTCACTTATAGGAACACAAAGATGGCCCAGGTGGCATAAGAGTTCGTCCTGAATGTGAAAATCAGTGACAGTGGCACCTGTACCCAAGAGCTGATATGTGGTGGTGAAGTCTGAATCTTGTTGGTAAAGTTGGGGCCACTCCAATGTTTCATGTTCGCAGGAATGGAGCACTGTGGTAAGTGCAGCCACAGGAGGCCGACTGAGGCAGTCGGCGACATGATTGGAGATACTTGTCTTGTACTTGATGTTGAGATGGAACTTTTGCAGGTAGGTGGACCACTTCTGATGGAAATCGTTCTGCAATTTCCTCTGTGTCTATATGAACTGCAAAGTTTTGTGATCAATGTGTATGATCGTCTCTTTCCCCAGAATGTAGTGTTTCCATTGACGACATGCTTGTACAATGGAATACATTTCCTTGTCACAGGTGGGGTATTTCCGGACAATATCAGAGAGCGTCTCACTATGGTACGCCACCGGATGCCCATGCTGAGTGAGAACTGTGCCCACAACATAGTCAGATGCATCAGTCTCAATCTTGAATGGTTGTTGCAGATCGGGTAAGGAGAGTATTGGAGCTTAGCACAAATGATGTTTCAAATCGTCGAATGCTCGTTGCTGCTCCTTCCCCAAAACAAACTTGGCCCTACCACCACCTTTGGTCACCTGGCTGAGGGCCCATGCAATATGGGAGAATCCCAACACGAACCGTCGTTAAAAATTGGTGAGTCCTAAGAAGCTCCGAAACTTGGTCAGTGTGGTTGGAGCTGGCCAATCACGGATGACTTGGATCTTAGATGAATCAACATGTACCCCATGCTCATCAACAATGTAGCCCATGTATTCAACCCTGTTCATGCCAAAAGGGCATTTTTCCAAGTTGGCATAAAGCTTGTGCTACCACAGAGTGCTCAAAACCTGTTGAATATGTCGCATGTGCTCCTCCCATGTTCTGCTGAAGATGAGGATGTCATCCAAATATACTACCACAAAGGAGTTAGTGAAGGGTCTGAATACATCATCCATCAACCTCATGACAGTGGTTGGTGCATTTGTTAAGCTAAAGGGCATGACTAGCCATTCGTAGAGACCTTCTTTAGACTTGAAGGATGTCTTCCAGACATCAGTTGGTTCGATGGGAACCTGATGGTAGCTGGACTTCAAGTCAATCTTGCTGAAGAACTTTGCCCCCTTGAGTTGGTTAAGAAGGTCATCGATCCTGGGAATGGGGTAGCAGTTTCTGACTGTGATTTTGTTTAAGGCTTTGTAATCAATGCAGAGTCGCCAAGTCCCATCCTTCTTCTACGCCAATACAATCGGGCTTCCGTAAGGGGAGGAGTTGGGTTTGATGTGCCCCTTTTGAAGATGCTCTTGGATCTGATGCCTGATTTTGTCATTCTCCATCAACGAGCGCCAATAGACTGGTCCATTAGGTAGAGGCGCACCGGGGGTTAGATCAATTGGATGTTTGAATTGGCAGTGTGTCGGTATTCCTGTAGGTGAGACGAAGATGTCTCTGTATTCTTCCACAATCTCGTCCACTTGCTTCTGTTGCAGAGAGAGGCGTTGTGTAGAGGCCACAGATGTGGTAACGACCTTCTGCTTACTGTGAGCACGGATCACAAAGAAGACGAACTTCCCGGTCTGTGAAATGACCCTACTGCATTGCTTAGTAGAGATTAAATAAATAGCAGTAGGCGATGCCACCTCTGAGATCCTATACAATTGTCTACCCAAAGTAATATTAACACTGCAGGGTCTAGACTCATACACAACACGACGCTTCCACAAATATGGTTGTCCTAAAAGAACATCACAAACTTCAAGGGGAGCAATATCACACAATACCTCATCTTTGAAAGGCTTGATGCCGTAAGGCAGATGACACTGTTGGTTGACATGAAGATCTCTTCCTCGACGAAGCCAACCGATGGTGTAGGGCTGCGGGTGCAATGTCAGTGGCAGGTTCAGCTGCTTGATGACCTCTGTTGAAATCAGGTTTTTCTGACTACTGTTGTTGACAGTGAAGTGAATCAGAGTCCCCTTGACCCACATCTGCGAGTGAAAGAGGTGTTCCCCTTCCTCTGGTTCACTTGGTCGGACCTTGATGGTAGCGACCGTGGCACTGGGTTCAACATCAATAATCCGCTTCCCTCCTTCAAGATTTGACTCGGAATCAGAATTAGCCTCTGACTCAGAATCCTTCAGCTCGTCCACGAGGGACTGCTTGGAGCGACATTCATCGGTGTTGTGCCAAGGACTTTTATGGTACTCGCACCATTTTCCTGTGTCCTTCTTTGTCTTCTCGTTGCCTTTCTTGTGTTGCAGCTTGGACGTATTGTCTTGAGGGCGACCATTGCGACTTGGTCCCTTGTTGTGTGGGTTGGGGTTGCCTTTGCCTTGCTTTGGCTATGAGGGGTTTGCAGATCCAAACTCTCGTCGTTTTTGCTTAAATTTCTTCTCGATTTTGACAGCGTATCTATAAGCTATGCCCAATGAGGTGATGTCTAGGAACTCTATTTCAGTTTGAATGTATCTATGCAAACAAATGTGGTATTTGAGCATCAGATGATGCTCAAAATCTTTGATACTCAATTTGGTGCGAAGGGTATGGAAAATATTGGTGAAGCATGGTACTGTTTGGTCCCTTTCTTGACGCAGGGTGGTCCATCTGGTGTACTGGTCCTCGTAGCTTCCAACAGGGTAGTACTATTCTTTAATGGCGTCCCGGAAGGAATCCCATTTAGGGGCCACCACAAAAATTGTAGATTCCTCCACGACCCTTTGCTCAAAGTAAGTATCCCACCAGTCTTTAATATGGGGAATGACCTTGAGAAGTGCAAAAGTGATCTTTTCCCAATCGGAAAAATTGTGGATTGAAAAATATCCTTTGAGCAGATTCAACCATTTATCTATATAATCTGCATCTATCAGTCCTTCAAATAATGGAATATCAAAATTTACCTGTACCTTGAAGGGGGTTGCATGGACACCTGATGAAGATTCTTCTCCCATGGGCAACCGTCGAAGGATCTGTACGAAGTTGCCCATCATTTCGTTCCTTTGTCGCGCGAGGGCTTTTTAGAGCAACATTTTAATAGGATCTCCTGCTCCATCATCTTTCTTTTCGTCTCCCATGGGTTGTTGTCGGGCTCGCCGCTTCCGATATGGTGATGGATCGATTGGTTCGAGTCCCAACTTCTTGTACCCAGACCTTGTCGAGGACATGTACGAAGAAAAATAAATGAAGAGCAGACGACTCTGATACCACTGATCCAGATTTAGGAGCGGAATGAAATGATTAACAGAATGAATAAAATAAACACAAAGATAGGAAGAATAACACAAATATTCAGTGAACAATATCTTTGAAATAGGTTGAAACTGTAAAACTGTAGAACTGAAACTTGCTCGAATGGTGCTAGCTATTTCTGAGAAGAGATGTGGTTGCTACATGCATTCGTCTGAGCAGAATGGATTATAATGAGGCTCCATAGGCCCTTTTCATATTACTCATGAATGTCAAAACCCTAGACATCCAAAAACCTAACCCTAGAAGGTGAAACGTCAAAATTCATGTGGGCCCTATGGGTAAGTTGGTGTAATTTGGTACGTCAACTTCCTAGGGTCATAACTTTTGCATACGACCTCCATTTTAGACGCGTGATAGCCCGTTGGAAAGGTCTTTAAGAGAACTACACATTCCATCATCAGACTCTCACTCTGTCTATAGTCTGACTGCGGCGAGCAAAAAAAAAAAACAATGTTCAGGGCCCAAAACATCCCTGAAAGTACAACAAGATGCGCTGACATGAAAACGTACAAAATAAGCCAGTTGGATTAGGCGAGAAGCCACCCGTATCCACCTAGAGAATGTGTGAGGCTTCATACAACCCCAGAAGTGTATAACTCACAATTATAAAGCAGTACATAAATACATGCTGAACAAAAACGAACACGAGGAGCCAGTTGGAATAGGTGGGTGGCCACCAATATCCACCTGGATCATAGAGGAAAAAAAGTCGTCAAGGTATTATAAGAATGTAATCAACCCTAATCTAGAAGATCAAAATTATCTATCTGTTTTGACGAGTGTAAAGAAAAAAACAAGCATTACCAAGATAAGAACAAATTCTCACGAGCTCCATAATGAAACTGGGCGTTGGTGAATTCCTAAAATTCCATGGGATGAAAGAGTGTGTCACCTTTGTGACACTGAGAAAGTTGAAGATGAAAAACACTTTCTCTTAGATTGTTGAGCCTATACCTAGATTAGATCTATTTTCAAAATATTTGTCACACTACCGACCTTCCTAACCTCTTAACTCAACAAAACTATGGTGATCTTGGAAAGCTTCTCTTAATGCTTTTCGAGCATAGAAACAAAATTCTAAAGAATCACAAGTAATCACTTACTCTCTTAAGGTCCAATAGACCAATTCAGTCTTAGTGGACGTTAATCATCAGCATCATCATTTCAACATATGAGATAATAAATATCCATATTTTATATTAATTTTATGAATCTTGTTTTAAATATTCGGGGAAAAAAAAGGAAAACTAGACAAAACTGACACGTAGTCTAAGTCGATTGTTCTCTATGGTTGTGAAATATGGGGAAGCAACATGTCAACTTGCAGATAGAGACAACTAGAAATAATTCAAAAGCAATTAATTACTAACAATCTCAAAGTTAAAGCCATAGTTTCGTATGAATTTTTTTTAGCCGAAACATGTATTTTTCAGTTGGAGGTGACAACTATAACCAAATTAATAAGCTATTTAAAGAACGTGGAAAACATGGATAACCAACGCTGGCGCAAATTAGCTATGGAGGCGGAGTTAAACCGTAGGAAGAAAACTTGGATGAAGCAAAATAAAAGTGGTTGAGTAAGTGGAATATCAAGTTGCATGAATGTCCTAACACCAAGGAAAAAAACAAATTAGCTATGGAGGAGGAGTTAGACCGTAGGAAAAAAACTTGGATGAAGCAAAATAAAAAGTGGTTGAGTAAGTGGAATATCAAGTTGCATGAATTTCCTAACGCCAAGTAAAAAATAAAAAATTTCGTGAATGAAAAATTTAGGACTGCCATGTGGACCAATCACAGTGGGTGTAAAGAAACATACTGCATCAAGGAGTTTAACCCAAATTGTGGTCATAGCTAGAAAACATATTTAGGGGCAACTATTAAAGGAAAAACAAGATTGTTAGTTGCGGGTTCACATCACCTTAGATGTGAGACCGATAGGTGGAGGGTACCCAAAGAATTTTGGGAGGAGAGAACTTGCATATTTTGCAATAAGGGTGTGGTGGAGACGGAGTGACACTTTGTCATTGAATGTGTAGCCTATGAGGATATACACACTTAGTATGAAAACAACTTAAAGGTCGACAACATGCACCAACGTTTTGATGGGGATATGATCAACCAGATTGCTAGTCTTCTGGTCAGGATTCACAACAGAAGATCCGACATTGAAAAGAATGTGAAGATGAGTTAGGGCTATTATTCTCTTGGTCCCTTAGGTTGTTCAACCTCGTGGATGTCATTAAAATCAATTAATCATGTTTAACTTTTTGGAGTTTTTACGGGCATATTTTCCAATCATTTTTTACTGAAATCAGGCCAAAAATTGTTGGAACTCCATATTGAAACGATTGAGTTTATATAATTGGAGTGCATTCAAGGTTTTTTACGATGTTGAATCCATTTGATGAGATCTTTTTGGATTGCTAACATTAGAAAGAAACGCGAAATGCGAATTTGTTTTTTTCATCTTTTTTAAATAGGCAGTGAAATCAACCATAAATTTGCGCCTAGTCAATCTTATATGTGCTTTTATAAAAACTGATATTTTAGATCAAGAAGGAAAAACATATGCCTGATGATTCAAGGGTATTCCTCAAAAATACATTAAAAAATGCAATATAAACAACAAAAATTGGAGATTTCAGCTAGATCTCTTTAGCTGGATTCCATTCCAATGAAAAAGTTCATAAAAATCTCATATTTAAACAACGCCAAAAAATGATCATGGCATCAAATACACCATCGGTATTCAAGTTTGTGGTCTGTTAAAGACCGTAAAAAGATTAAGGTAATGCCGTTGTTACATACATAACAACACTAGACTGTTATAATATTGGCAAGCATGCATGGCATCGAATCATAGGCTTTTAACTTTTATTCAAACACTGATCAGCGGGATTCTGACGTAAAGCGCAAGCGTGGTAAAGTCCCAGGATTGGCGGCTCCACCGGCCCGCCCACCCTAATCAATGCTTTCTCCGACTTTGAAACTGCCTTTTTCAGTTGGTATTTAAATCGTCTCAATTGGTATTTGAATCGTTCCGTCTGTCGATATAAACAAGAGAATTTTGATCATTCGTAGAATTCAACTGGAATCTATCCAGTTTGGCTGGCCTTCTTTCCTGCATACGATTGTGAACACCTCGCGAGGGAGGGTCTGTCTGAAAAAGCGATGGATTTGGTGAGGCATGAAGAAGAAGAAGGGGTAAGGCGTAGGAGAGTGGGAATTGTATACGACGAACGAATGTGTAAGCATGCTACTCCCCAGGGACAGCACCATCCCGAGCAACCAGATCGCATTAAGGTCATATGGGACAAGCTCAACTCCGCCGGGGTCCTCGACAAGTAAGCGGGAATTCAGCCCACCATCTCTGCTCTGTTCTGTAAGGCAGCCCCTTCCGTTTCCGTTTCATGTAGCTTCCCGCTTTCTCATGCAACTCTACTGTACTGCAGATGTGTTATGGTGGAGGCGAAAGAAGCGTCGGAGGAGCAATTGGCGGGGGTCCATAGTAGGAAACACATTGAGGTAATGAGAAGCATCGGCACTGCTAGATATAATAACAAAAGACGGGACAAGTTGGCGGCGTCTTACAATTCCATTTATTTCAACCGAGGCTCCTCGGAGGCTGCCCTTCTTGCTGCCGGATCCGTAGTAGAGGTAGCTAACTTTGATCTATTCTTCATCTTCTCTCATTCAATTCCGAAGCAGCTCAAATGGAGTTGAAATTGTCAACAAAGACCGTGGACAATTCCTGGCTATGTTTTCTTTTCATTTTTTGCCTATCTCATTACTGATTCAAAATCATTTTCCGATTTCCTTTGACTATTTTGGGGATGAAAGAGACTTCCTGCTAGGGTCTATGCTGTCTGCGTGGTTTTAATGGAGGTATATCATTTGTCAATGTTGGTGGAGGCCCGGTAAGGCGCATTAGAGCCATTGTTGGAGGGAACAAGCCTACAAAAGCCAGCGAAGACCTAATAAATTATTTTTATAGTTGCTTCTAAGATCCCTACATACGATAGAGCAAGCACTTAACAATTCTTCAAACTACAACAATCAGATAGACCAAACTTGCTCAATAGTGGAAAAACACTCTCTTAACACTTGCATTTAGATTAATAAGTATGAGAAGTAAGGGTTCTTGAAGTAAGGGCATCCTCTACTGGAAGTCCCCTCCATCTGACCAAACATTCCCTGATGACCCTGCTCCTCAATCTCTTCTCTCTGAACTACAATATCTCCTCAGGAATTAACTCCAACTGCCCCACCTGATCCAATGGTGGAACTCCTCTGAAGTGCTGATGAATTGTCCCACTGCTTTCTTAAGACAAGAAACATGGAACACATTGTGAATCTGACTACCCTTTGCTAGCTCTAGCTCGTAGGCCACTTCGCCTACCCTGTGTATGACCCTGTATAGTCCATAGAACCTGGGCTTGAGCTTCTTCGCCCCGCTCTTCTTCAAAGATGACTGCCTGTGTGGTTGTAGCCTCAGGGATACTAGATACCCGACCTCAAAGCTACGCTCTACCCTGTGTCTGTCTGCATTCACCTTTTGCCGATTCTGTGCCATCTGTAGATTCTCCTTTAGTACCTTGAGAATCTCCCGACTCTCTACTATTCAGTCCTTGGCCTTGGGAGCCCGACTGTCTCCAAAAACCAAGTCAATCAAAGTGGGAGCATCATACCAATAAAATGCTCTGAATGGGGTCATACCTTTGGACATGTGGAAGGTAATGTTGTAACAATGCTCTTCAAGATGTAACCACCTTACCCACGCTCTCTGATGTCCACTCACATTATTCCTCAAATTGCCCTCTACCCACTTGTTGACTATCTCCATTTACCCATCAGTCTAAGGGTGATAACTGGTGCTGGGTGTCAACTTTGTCCCCACCAATATGAATTCCTCTTGCCAAAATGTGTTGATGAACCGATTGTCTCTGTTGTTGACTATACTCTGTGGCAACCCATGAAGTCTAAAAATCTCTTTGAAGAATAGCTCGGCCACCTGCATTGCTCTGTAGTCGGTAGGAATCACGAAGAAATGTGTGAACTTGGTCAATCTGTCGAACACTACATAAATACAGTCCTTACCCTGAGCCTTGGGTAGGCTTGTAATGAAGTCCATGGATATACTTTCCCATTTCTGCTTTGGAATGGGAAGTGGTTGAAGTAACCCTGTTGGAAGTGTCTGCTCTGACTTGTTCTACTGATAAGTCACACACTCACTGATATGTCTCATTACATCATGCTTGAGATCCTTCCAAGAGAATCTCTCCTTGACCTGCCTGTAAGTTTTGAAGAACCCCTGATGGCTTGCTAATGGAGAGTCATGTACTGCTGCCAAAATCTTCTTTTTGAGACTCGATCCTAGCACTAGGTAGACTCGGTCTTTATAGAAGATGACGTCGTCTATGACTCTTTACCTGTCATCCTGTACCTCCTCGTCCATAACTCACAAACGAACTTATCCTTGGAATATTCCACTAACAAGTGGGATTTCCAATCTGTTGAAATCTGCATCAAGGAACAAGCTGCTGGTCTCCTAGATAGTGCGTCTGCCACAATGTTTTTCTTCCCCTTGACATACTCTATGTCAAAATCAAAGGCATGGACCTTTGTCACTCACTTTTGCTGACGTTCTCTGAGATCCTTCTGCTCAAGGAAATACTTCAAACTATCATGGTTTGTCTTGACCACAAATTTGCTGCCCACCAGGTACTGCATGAATTTGGTCAAAGCATGCATGATTGCAATCATCTCCTTGTCATAGATAGAATTCAACCTCTTAGGCTGGTTGAGCTTCCTGCTCTCAAATACAATGGGGTGTCCCCCCTGCATCAATATTGCTTCGATCCCCTCTCCTGATGCATCACATTCTAGAACAAATGGTAGCGTGAAATCGGGCAATGCTAGTACTGGGCATGTGCCCATGACTTCCTTCATATGCTCAAATGCCTTTTGTGACTCGTCTGTCCAGATGAAGGCTCCCTGTCTAGTGGGGTCTGTGAGTGGTGCTCCCAACTGTGAAAAACCCTTCACGAACCTCCTATAATAGCTGCACAGCCCAAAGAAACTCCTCAACTCTGTCACATTCTTGGGCATTGGCCAATCCAAAATGGCCCTGATCTTCTCCCGGTGCACATGTACTCCCTATGCGCTGGTAATGTGGCCTAAGTATAGTAATTTAGTCATGCCAAACTCACACTTTGACTCCTTGGCATACAGTGACTCTGACTCCATAATGCTGAGTACCTCATCCAAATGCTTTAGATGCTCCTCCCATGTCCTGTTGTATATCAAAATGTCATCGAAGAACACCAATACCAATTTCTTCAAGTGATCTTGAAATATATGGTTCATGCAAGACTGAAATGTAGCTGGTGCATTGGTTAGCCCAAATGGCATGATTGGGAACTCAAAGTGTCCATAGTGGCATCTGAATGCCGTCTTCTCTATATCCTGCTCTCGAATGCTGATCTCATGATATCCATAGAGTAAGTCAATCTTAGAGAAGAAAACTGCTCTGTGCAGTTCGTCCATCAACTCGTTAATGCGTGGGATATGATATTGGTTTTTGATGGTCTTCTTGTTCAAAGCACGATAATTTATACACATCCTCATGGTACCATCCTTCTTTAGGATTAAGATAACTGAAGAAGCGAATGGACGACTGCTGGGTATGATGTGTCCCATCTCTAGCAATTCCTTGATTGTTTTTTCTATCTCATCCTTGAACCTCCTAGGATGACGATAGGGTGATGTAATCACAGGTTTTGCACCTTCCTCCATCTCAATGGTGTGCTCAAACCCTTTGTCTGGGGGTCTCCCTGGCGGAATCAGACCAAAAACCTGTTGATGCTGACTCAACAAAGTCCCGATCTCTGTTTGATACTACTGCTGGCTGCCTGAATCTCTCCGCGTGGTGATTATGCACTCTGCTGCATATGGTACTTCCCCATGCCTTAAGATCCTTTCCATCCTCTTCGCTGACACTGTCCTGGGTACCCCTGTCGACTCAGTACAACCTTCTTCCCCTCATTGTCTCTGAACCCCATCTCAAGGGTTTGGTAGTTGGTAGAAATCTTGCCCAAGGTTATCAACCATTGGACTCCCAACACCACATCTGTGTTAGATAGGTCAACTACATGGAATGTATCTCTCATGGTGTAGTTACCTAACTTCACCTCCAATTCTGGAACTCTGTCCAAACACTCCACTGTGTGGCCATCTGCTACTGCAACATCAAATCCCTCAAACTCCTCCGTCTGTAGTGCTCGTCTTGCTACCAATGCGGCGTCAATGAAGTTGTGGGTTGCCCCACCATCTACTAAGGTAATGGCCCGCTGTTCTTGAATAGTCCCTCTGATCCCGAGGGTGTCATGCCTAGGGACTTCAGAAAGGGTCGCTATGACTCCTCCCTTTGTTGGTGCTCGTCTCTTAGCCTTCTCGCGAGGCGATAGCTCTATTGGTGGCTGGGCTCCTACCGGTGTCGGTGGTCTTCGTGGAGGCTGCTCCTCCGCATGGAATGGCTCCTCCTCTGAGCTGGTGGACTCACTGTCCTGTGCCTGACTGCCCTGTTCCTCCTGATTATTGTCTGCTGCAACCTCAATGTAGTGGATTTCTTCCTTGCCCATGCACCTGTGGCCAGGGACCCATGGGTTTTTGCAGGTGAAGCATAACTTCTTCCTCATAAGCTCACGCCTCGTATCATCATCCAACTTCTCCTTACCCTTTCACTTTTTCTGGAATGGTCTCCTATCGTGGTCCTTATGTGGCACAAAGGGTTTATAAAAAGTTTTGGTTTTCGGCTCTGAGTCTGCTAGATCTCTAGTGCATAGGATGGCATCCTGTAGTGTGTGAGGTCTGTAGGCCTTCACCCATCCTCTCAAGGGTTCTGTGAGACCCTCTGTGAAAAGCATGATTAGTCTAGGCTCTGAAATGTCTGTCACTGTCACGACTATCCTTTGAAACTTTGTGATAAATGCATCAAGTGTACTAGTTTGTCTCAACTGGGCTAGGTCCTTGAAGTGGATCTTTGGATCCCTTCTGTCAAGCCTGTCCATAAGTTTTTCCATGAACTCCTTGTATGAGGTGATGTGACTATGACCCAACTTCACCAGTCCATGGTGCCACCACTTGTGGGCCTCTCCTTCCAAATGCAAAGTAGCGAAACTCATGGCTTCAGTTTCTGTCATCTGGCTGAGCTTGTAGTACGTGTTGAGTTTCTGTACCCAAGCTCTGCTAGTACATCTGAATGATCCATCAAAAGAGGGTATAGTGAGTTTCTTTACTTTTCGAATGAATTCCATGTTATGTCCCTGCTGCTGCTACTGTCCTCCTTGCTGAAATAATGTAACTGCAAAGTGTATTCTTATTATTATTTGATATATTATTCATTGGATCAATCCCCATTGTGTAAAAGGACCAAATCCCCTTTTGCGGATTGGTCATAATGTAATTGTAATAGGGAGAAAGAAAAGTCGGCCCTAGAATATAATAAAGGTGGTTATAACCACCCAGTTTGAGAAGTCGGCCCTGCCAGTGAAGAGACACTTCACACGTGCCAGTTTTGTATAAATAAGGAGGCTAGCGCCTCACTTAGACACACACCTCACTTGCTCATTGAGAGACAAGTTTCAGAATTGCAGTTGGAGAAGAAAGAGAGAGAGTGGCGCACCTTTGGGAGAGGATCTTCTGTATTAGCTTGAGTTATCTCTTGGCATTGTATTGACTATCTATAATAAGGAAGTTTTGTTGGGTTTTCTTCCCCTAGAGGGTTTACCAGGATAAATGTTGTGTCTCTTGTGATTGTGTATTTCTCAGTGATCTTGTATTATGCTATTGTTATCTATTGAAATGCAAAGAACTATAATAATGGCTTAAGCATTAACATGGTATCAAAGCCAAGCTGAAGAGAGCATCTTTCACAAGAGAAAAGTGAAAAATGTCACTGTTGCCGTACATGCAAATTAGGGTTTTTTGTTGGAGAGGTATTTCAGCCCTAAAACCATCTAGAAAAGTGCGCCCTCCCCCAAGGATCATTTTGGCACCTTCAATGCACCTTTTTAGTGGCTAGATCTCCAGGAAAGTGAAACCCTAGTTTCACAAAGTACCAGAAAACCAGAGTACCAGAAGTACCAAAAGTACGAGAGTACCAGAAAACCAGAAGTATCAGAGTACCAGAAGTACCAGAAAACCAGAAGCACCAGTCCGGAAATCCGTAGATCAAGTTTAAGGGGGTAAAAGTTGGATTTTCAAAAATCTGACTGCACCAGCGTACTCGCCTCAGTGTAGCGCATCTATCCCCTAGATCAGAATTTCAAAATTCGAACTTTGAAAAATTAGGGTTTCCTCATAAAACCCAAAGTTGCAGTCTTAGAACCAGTTGCAGTTGCAGCCGTAGTGCCAGTTGCAATCATCCTTGAAGTTTTTAAGAGTTGGTAATGATTACCGCTGCTGCCAGATGTGCCACTATCTGCAAATACTATCAGAGGTATGTACTCACATATGCTTAAATGGCTAAACCTTAAAGAGTATTTGCAGGAGAAGGGATCTCTTGCCATAGATCCAGAAGGATCTCAAGATCCAACACATTCAGAGGAATGATG